>JACCIC010000218.1:677500-852500 GCA_018907035.1 Sycobia sp. Sy_11 | reverse complement strand
ACGAATCTAATCTAATGTTAAAAGACAGTTCGTTACCTGCCTCCCGCCTCCAAACACTCCAGTTAACAATATCGTTCTACGACCAATGCATACACTCCAATGCAAAGATATTGGAGACCTATACGATCGCAATATAGACGGCTATGTAAGAGGAGTTAAATTAAAATTAGTATACTTCAAGTGTTGTATTTATAAAATTATATATACATATATATATATATATATATATATATATATATATATCCATACACACACATATACATATTTATATATCCTATTTATCCAGTGTCCACTGATCGGGCATAATACAGCCTCTCACAGCAGTTTGTTTTCTTTTCTGAGGCAAAGAGAACCCGAAAGAGGGGTGCCGACGAAATTTAAGAGCCGAAGGCTGACCGACTTGCTATATATATATATTATGTTATTCCAGAGATTCAGGTCCGTGGAAGTGTTTCAAGAATCAGAAGATGGTCGCGTGTACCACTCTTTGTAACATCTGATCGCGAGTGCTATTCTAAGTAGAATAACACTAGACTCGATGCTCAAAACCAAATAGATCAGACGTGTTTGTTCGAACAAAGAAAATTGATTTTGAATAAGCGAGGGCCAAATTAACTTTATACGATGTATACTCTATCCTTGAATTGGCTACGTGTTCCATAAATTTAGATTTATTTAAGATTACGCCGAACTGTATGATACTATATATAAATAATAAAATACGAACAACGATGATGTTTGTTAAGCCCAGTCGATTGCGATATGGATCGAGCAAAATTCATCTTCGAAATATGATACAAAATATAGCGTTTCCTTATCGTATTTCCGAATAATATCTGTAATTGAATAACTACTGCACGGGTTTTCTTATCAGAAACGCGTTGGTCGAGAAAAAAATCTCAACCCCCCCCCCCCCGTATACCTCATATCTCCACATACGTGTGTATGTGCCTTCCTAACTCCGCCCTACTCGAGTGCAACAATCGCTTACGCGCATATATATATATATATATATATATATATATATATATATATATATATATAGTTACGTAGATACCGGTTTCCACGCCGATCTCATCGATCATCTTTCGAGCAGGTAACTTTTAGTTACGCCAACAAATCTACTGCCACCCCACCCCACCGCCCAGCACAGACACATACATACCCACACGCGGGTGAACGCGCATGCCCACGAGCTCACACACACACACACACACACACACACAACATCATTGCCAACCCCTATTTACAGCTCCGGCCTTTATAATACCGAAACCGCCTATTCTCAATATGAATCCAAGGATTTTTCAGTAAAACATCTCGTTCGAGTCAATATCAATCCTCGTTACCTACTCCGATATTTTCTGCTCCCTCCCCACCTCGATCTCTTTCTATCCCCCACCTTGTAATAACTCGGTCATTTCATTCGGATTCTCGTCGGTCTCTATCCGCTTTTTTTCTGCATGTCGCTTGAAATTGGAAAAAAAGAAGGGAAACTCAATACAGATGGGGCTCGAGGAAGGGGATGAGCGACAGAGACAGAGGGAGATGGTGAGGGGGGGGGAGAGAAAAAGGCAATTTATGACCCACGCTTCGGACTCGGCGAGGACGTACAGACAAGACCTCGCGCCGCTCGCGCAACCCTTTTGCGACCCGGGCGCGCAACGCACACCTATGCCTATACATATTGAATTCGATTTAAGCTCGGATGGTTTAATGGCACGCTTTTGTATTCCTCGCCGATAGGTAGGCGAATGAGCAAGTTAGCGGGCACCACAATGCATCCCCACATAAATGTGTACGTACATACGTATATACGTAACTACTACTACTACTAGTACGCTTGAAGCTTGCAAATTAGCCCTTCCGCGGCGTCGTTAAAGCCAAGGCGAACCCATATATATATATATATATATATATATATATATATATATATATATATATATATTATAGAGTCCCTATCCCTCGCGTGCCAAGGATGCTGACGCGCGCGAGGCGAAAATAAATCAGTGATTAAGCGGGAGCCATATATATCCTCTGGGCGCGTCGCGGCATATACAAAAACAAAAGGGAGCCGAGCGCTCAACAAGAGGGAAGGTAGGTGGGGAGTGTGTGCGCGTAGGACCAATATAAGAGATAGATAGAGAGAGAGAAAGAGAGAGAGAGAGAGAGAGAGAGAAGAGAGAGAGAGAGAGAGACAAACAAACAGAGAGAGAGAGAGAAAGAGAGAGAGGAAGAGAGAGAGAGAGAGAGAGAGAGAGAGAGATAGAGGGCACCGGCGATTTGAACTCTTCCCGTGTAATTATGAAGTCTCTCTCTCTCTCTCTCGTAGACGATTTTCGGCATTTGTAATATAATATAATCGATATTACTCGTACGAACGATTATATATATATATATATATATATATATATATATATATATAGATATATATACATGCTTACAGCTTGCGAATGTCTACAGGGTGTTTATATACATATTATTTGAGCGCCTCGATGGTTTCATAGGCGAGGTGGGTGGGGGAGGATCGATTTCAATCGGAGTCAACGACCGAGGTGCTATTTATAGCTCACGTCAGAGATCTGTGTTTGCGCGTGTATATATATATATATATATATATATATATATATATATATATATATATATACATATGTAGGCAAACGGCAGAGCCTGGCGCGAGGCGAAAGATATCCTCTCGACGACGACTCTGCACATGCACCGGAGAAGAGTCGTACACGCGCGGGGAGCGATAGTAACAGATCAAGAGAGAGAAAGAGAGCGTTAGAGAGTTACGTTTGCCAAAGACAAACACCTTTGAGAACGTTGGGAGGGGGGAGGGACCAAGTGAAGCTACATCCAATCGTAGGATCGTCGAAGTTATACGAGTTCTCCGTGCGCTCGTTTCCGATCTTCTTCTATACACATATACATGAATACGTTCTGCTAGCTCACGCTTGCCAGACAAGATGCGATGGTGGTTCCTGAAGCGCGAAAATGCAACCTCTTATATATATACTCTCCATCTCTCCCTCTCTCTCTTTCGGTTTTTCCCTCCCATTCTACAGCGACTTCAACCGAGCATGAAAATGCTACGTTTTGCCCCTCATCGTTCTTCTGGATATACAGATATAACCACTCATGCCCACACACGCTCACACGCACACACATGCACACACACCCACACAGAAACAGGACGAGCGGCGAGGAGCGCATATACCTTCTTATACATACCTATATGCATCGCGCACCATGGAGAGCGCACATTACACGTGTATACATTTATATATAAAGCTCGATGCAGCCGCGCGCACTCGGACCGGCGGCCCAGTTAGATAGATCGGCGAAAGAAGAAAGAGAAATACGGTAATGTCGGCGCGCACGCGTATAAACGCGCGCGCGCGCGCGCATGGGGCGTGCAGCGCCGGCTCCCCGGAAGTCTTTTGCGTAAATCCTCGTGCGAGTGACGGCAGCTCTGTCGGCCGCGCGAGCGCGCAGAAGCCCGGGGCGGGGCGGAGTTGAGGGGGCGGCCCGGGCTCGGGTGTACGAGGAAAAAGTGATCCCCGAGCGAGCGCACCGCCGCTCGACAAAAGCAATATTTTCGCAGGGCGGGAGGGGCGTGGGGGGGGGGGAGAAGCAGGGATGGGAGGAGGACTTCGGGAAGAGCAGCCGATGTCAGGAGGGCGGGGAACGAGGTATACACGGATAAAAGTCCCTGAAGGGCGAGCGCGAACGATTTCGACATGGCATTTGATTAGGCTCCGCTCCGCTATTTTTTCTCTCGTATCCCCCCCCCCCGGCCCTTGGCCGATCGAGCCGAGGAAGAAGTTATGCGGAAGAGGGTATCGGACCCGGAACGGTTCGTCGGCAGTGCGTCGCAATATCGTCCCCGTCCTAGGACGCGGTGCCGGGTACCCGGTATGCTTGCCATGTTAAGAACCCGTCGGAGGAGGAGGAGGATGGCATACGGTGGGAGTGGTGAGGGGGAGGGGACTCCCCTTCAGTCGCGAGCATTATACATACATAGCGACCCGTCGGCGAGCTTAATTAAGAGCCGCCTTGGGGATGCTCGCTCTCCGATCCCCCCTCCCCACTCTCTCTCTCCCTCTTTCTCGCTCCCTATGTATCTCTCTCCGAGTCCGAAGCAGCACGTACATATACATTGCACGTTAATGGCGAGTGCGCTGCATTAGCTCCTTACATATAAATATGGCTTTGCATCCCGCGCTCCCTCGCTAACTCCGCTGGTTTTTCTCTGTCACTCTCTCCCTCTCGCTCTCTCTCTCTCTCTCTCTCTCTCTCTCCCTCGCGAGCGATTCGGGGCGTTTGCTCCCGAGCGAGTAGATACGCTCTCAAGAGTATGCGCGACGAGGGTGGGGGGAGGGGAGGGAGACAGCGGGGGCTTTGACTTTTTACACCTCGCGAGCTTTTCGCCCGCTGCCGGTCATTAAAGGAGTTCGAAACTTGACAAAAAGAGAAGTAGGAGAGAGAGAGAGATAGAGAGAGAGAGAGAGAGCATCGGCGGACGGCTCGGGGAGTAATTGCTCGGCCACTGAAACTGCGCGCTTGCTCTCCGTGTTAGTATAATGCTGAATAGCGCTCCGAGAGAAAGGGGGAGAGAGAGAGAGAGAGAGCAAGGATAGAGGATGGAGAACGTGGAGAGTCGACGCGCTAATGGCATTAGAGTCGATCTTATCTTCGCGATCAGAAATTAGCGCCATTTATACGCGTGCATATACCGAGTTTTTATTGATGAGCTTTTGAGAAAACAATTTGCTGAAAGCTTAATGCTTAAGACCTATGGTTAGAATTTTAATCGACCGTTCGCTCGAGGAGCGCATTATGCTGTAATGATTTATTTTTATCTCGAGATAAAGATTTTATTTTAAATCACGAATAGGACTAAAATTTCTATACATAACGATTATAGCTGATGGACTGTGGACGATAATAATACACGTGCTGACAAATTTTTATCCACACAAAGACACACACATACACACAAAAACAGACATTATGCGCCTTTGGAATATAAAAATATTCGTTACGACTAACGTTCTTGCTTCGACGTATAATGAAAGTATGGCATCGAACGCTGTTTTCTATTAAGAAGATCCGATAATACGAGGCTTGTTTTATCATTCGCTGAGGCGTAACCTCGATACAATAGAGTACTTCATACTTTTCATAGTAAGTATCTAAGCTCCCGATCACCGTGCGAATTAGCTTCTACATCACAGAGACGCAAAATTGCGTTCCGATTATTTTTGACGCGCGATTTCAAATGAGCTGCAATTTCGATCTCGATCTCGCTCGTATTTGCGCGATTACGAAGGATCGCGGAGGATTTCGTAACATTGCCCGTACGCAGCGGCGCGGTTCGGACCGATTTCCCAGCGTAATGATCGCGCGATTTTTTTACGGCAGACCGATTGGTTCGGCCGCTCTTCGTACATCCGTGCGAATCATCCGTATTCGCGTAATACGTTTGGTCAAATTCGAACTGTATCAGATCAATATCCGTTCGATCTATTCTCCGTTCTTGCGCGTTTCAAAATAGCAATCGATTAATTCGATCGGGTTGCCGAGTACGTGATAATATTCGAAAATTGGATTAAATTTATAAAATACGTATTTATAACAAGATATTTGGTTTACGAGCCGATTCGAGAGAAAATTCGCGCAAGTGGACGTGATCTCCCTATACCGACTATATTCACTGCGCGCTTCCGTCGCTCAATTCGGAAATCTTCGCACCGCGCGACCAACGTTTCAGAACGTCCAGATCGAATTTCCATGCTGTACAATCGAATTTGCCCGATCCCCGGATTGTTTGAATAATCGAATAATTTTTCACGAGAAGCCATCAGCGCCGCGAACGCGCTCGCCGATGCCTTTCTGACTCTCCCACACTTCTAAACGGATGCGCGCGCGTGCAGCCTCGATCGTTGTATTTCCTCTCGTTGCGCTGCGCGATTAGTTTCGTACGGAAACTTATGTGTATATCTATATATATATATACACATTATGAAATCCCGATGCGCGAGGCATCCGCAAAGGGGGGTTGTACGCAGCTCAAAATCGTCGGATCAGCGGAAATCGATCGGGAAGCGCGCACTCCCACCCCTGCCTTCTCCCCCTATCTACGGGCGGCCGTACAAGACCCTGAAAATCGCTCCAAACCATCGCGGATTCTCGCGCTCTCCGCGCTGGTTTCTCCTTCTCTCTCGCTCTTGCCCCGGCGCGCGCCGTCTCCACAGGATCCCCGGCGGCGCTGGCGGTGGCGGTGGCGGCAGGCCGCACCAGCGCCGGTCGCCCCGCGAGAGACGAGCGAGTGGGGCCTTCCAACGGCGGAGGACGGCGGAAACGCGAATCCATTGCGTCTCTCGCGGGCATCGGGCATCGGACGCGTCCTGCAATGATGTGTACATACATATATACAGACAGACATAGATACATATAGTGTGCGCGGCTTAAGGTAATGGACTCGCGGATTGCGTGCGCGTCGATCTCTATACATCGCGGACGTATGGACGTATAGCTCGGCGCCTGACGCTCTCATCCCGCGGAGCTATTTGCGGTAGCTTCGGGTTTTGTTACTTTTTTTTTATATTTATTTATTTATTTATTTTTTGTTTTGTTTCGTCTAATTTCCTTCTTCTGTTTTTTCTTTATAATCGTATAATGACCGGGCAGGAAAGGACGAGTAACGGAGGGAAAATGGAATGCCTGGGGATATCTCTGCTGAGAGCCGAGGCCAGAAATTACCGCTTGGAATTTCAGCGCTACGTATATACCTCGATGGAAAGTGAAGATTTTAATCGATTTCCGATGCCTTAAACATTGCCGTATGGGCGGGGGGGGGGGTAGGATGAGTGTGTTAATTAAAGGGAGAGAGGCGAGGAGAGAGAGGGAGAGATAGATAGACGAGAGCAGAGAGAGTACGAGAGACGCGAGTCGAAGAAGAAGAGTAGAAGATGCAAAATCTCCGATGCTAATCACATTGCCGTATGGGGCGGGAATATGAATTGGTGAAATTTAAAAAGGATAGAGATGAATAGACTGTAATATATACATAATGAGAAAATTAGAAGAAAGGTTATATCGCATGCAGTTAATGAAATGTATCAAAAATATAATTTAATGAAATCGCATCAAAAATACATTATAATGAAGATTAGGAGAGAGAGAGAGAGCTGTATATTTATTTGTAAATTTACGTGAAACATATGAATGCTCTACTGCCATATAATTTTATCAACATTATCGATAGTTATAATGGTAGCAGAATATAAAATAGTATTCTTAATAAATTCATGGTAAAATGTATATAAGGTCTAATCATAAAAATATCAAAAGAACACATTTGCACATCTACCGGTCAGTGAGATAAAATAAATACATAAATAAATACACTGACTTCTCAGATTCAAATATATTCTTACATGCAGCTTAAAATTAAATCGAAAGGGGCTGGAATGTAATAAATTAATATTTACAAAACCGAAAACTTAGTCGAGTCCGAGAAGGTGTTTTCTAATGGCTGAGTTATGTAAATCTGCCAAGAGAAGGCAAATTACGAATCTGTGCAGGAAGATTATTTCAATAATGGAAACTTTGAACTTTATGAGATCGTATTCCAATCGAACATTCTCGTATAAGGAGGATTGAGCTTTTTTATTATTCGCCTAGAGGTAGAGAGAAGAGAGAAGAGAAGAGTGACGAGAGATGAGACGAGAGAGAGATGGAGACGATGAGAGAGAGGAGATTGAGAGAGAGAGAGAGAGAGAAGAGAGAAATAATGTTTCTTTTCTGCTCGCTTTACTTTATGCAATATACTTAAATAACGGAACCTGACATAATGAAAATAATTATGTATAAGAAATTATCACAAAAGAAGGGAGTATATATATATCTATAGATATATATATATATAATGTAGAATGTTTGTTTATTTAAATTAATAAGCCTATTTCCTAAAGTATATGCGAAATTACGAGGTTGTACCCAGCAATACTTAACCTCTGCACTTGTGGGAAGTTCGGGAAGGAAAATGTAAGGTCCTGATGCTCTTTTCCTCGTTTTGCGCACGTTCGGTCAAAGCCACCGAACTACTGCAATGCAGCGTTCGTATCATGCCATCGTAAACGACGGTAATCCAGGTCGAAATTCTAAGGGGTCAAATTTTGTTAGAACGCTCTCCCTCAAAGCCCGATTAAACGTCGTCGAAGAATCGCGTTCCGAGCCGCGCGCGCGGAGGACGGGGCGGGTGAGGGGGGGAGGGGCGGTGCAAAAATCGTCGAATACCAGTTCGTTGAATTTCTGCGCCGATGGGCAACGATATAATGGGGAGGTAAGAGCGAGAAACGAGAAAATAATTAAGTACATTCGATTGGAAAGTTGAGAAAGATTGAAAATTACGCGGGCGAGAGGGGCGGACGGGACGGTGGGGGGATACCGGAGATAAGAGGATGAAATATGAAAGGGATTTTCCAAGCGTATCCGATCTAAAGTGAGGAATAGCCAATGATAAGGGCTGCGTATCTGGTCAGTCGAAAACTAGTAGAGGGAGAAAAGTAAGGGTGAGAGAGTGCGAGAGAGAGAGAGAGAGAGAGAGAGAGGAGAGAGAGAGGAGAGAGAGAGAGAGAGAGAGAGAGAGAGAGAGCGCTGATATAGAAGCTCGCTTATCCTGCCCTATGGTTGAATTCTTCGTAATTGATAAAAAATTATTGCCGAGTCTTGCGAGCGTTGCGTGATTGCATTTATGTAAAATACGTCTCCAAAGCGAGGAGTGAACTCGTCGCGACTGTGCAGAGATTTTTTTTCTTTTTTTTTTTGGTCGCCTATATATAAATTATACCCAATCCATCGTAAAACGACCCAAACGTCCGTTTTGCCGAAATTTCGGCAATCCTTCGCAGTTTTCGTCACGCTCTCGCGATTAATGGCTCCCGAGTGAACTTGCAGTCGACGGCATTGACTCGTGCGCCCCGGTTAAATTGCAATAAACTCGGTCCGCGCGCGGATAAGTATCATCGAGTAGGCAAGGGGCCGGGACGCGGGAGCGAGCGGCTCGTTGCTGTTTTCCATGCCTCTTTCGGCAAACGAGGCGACGACTGGAATCCAACGCGGATAACTGGAACTGCGGGCGGAGCCGGATTTCGAAAAACTTCCCCCCCCCCTCCACCCTCCATCAATTGGAATTTTCAGAATCGAGGCTAGATTGAAATTGGCTCGTTAGCGCGGGACTCGCCGCGCGACGATCGCCGCGCGGCGGCGTCAGATCGAAAAATCCACTTATAAATCCTTGGAAATTTGCAAAGAGACGACCGGGGCCCCGTCGTTAACGTAACGGATCGCGCGGATTCGCGGAAAAAGTGTATCAAACGCGTATATATTTATCATCTTCGCGTGCGCTTATTAAGATCGATCCTGAAGTCCAGCGGCTGCGCGTGTATGTTGATGAAAAAAAAAAAGGGAAAAATTTAGAAACCAAGCAGGAAGCGAAGCTGCCGCGCGTCGATGCGGCGACTCATTACAGATCGCTATATATATATATATATATATATATATATATATATATATATATATATTTATAAGAAATGAAATAGCGATAAAAAAAGCCGATATCGGAAAGTGCAATCCTCTGTTAAAACGTCTATTACTTATAATACCTGTTATTTTAACCATTCGTGTAAATACATGTGCAAGCGTATAACTGTATTTACATATTTCGGTATATTATTATCTAACTTAGGGATTTTTTCCAATGATACGTACAATTATAGATAAATTTTTAAAAAATTAATATTGTGAAGAAGTGAAAAGCAATGCTGCCGTTTGAACATAGTGCACTTTATCTATATATATATATATGATCGAAACAAATTTTGTATGTATGCGATTATGCCGTGAACATGTCCAAGAGGCCAGATACTTATTTATCAGGTAAAAAGGCCAGGGAAATATGTATGGTTGCATCTCAAAAAATATTTGAATTTCGTGACATATGAAAACTGAAAAAAAGCGTACTCGTGAAGTTTTGGATGAAGCCTCCTCACCGGTACTGTACAAACAACGTAATTTTGAGCGTTTAACATAATTTTACAAATATAAGCCGAATATGATACCAAAATATAGTTTTTGTACTCTAGGCATTCAGCTTCTAGAATTTATATTTATCTCGAAAATTACGATAAAATATGAACCTCGACGAATCAGACTTGTTTACCTTTATTCTTGAAAATCAAAATTTCTAGAAAAGAAATCTGTTCGAACATAAAATGCATATTTTAATAAAGTCTATGACTTCTAATTGACGATATGAAAACTATAATTGCAAATGATCAATAAAAAAATCACGCGTAAACAATTGACTCTGTGTAAACAATGTATAAAAAAGAAAACTAAAAAATCATTACGCGGTATAATAAAAGAAATTTTGCCTAAAAATACAATATTTGATTTATGTCTTTTATTATTCATTATTTTTCAATCTGGCGTGACTTTCAAACTGTATATCATTTTTGTAATAAATTATAAACATAGGTAGCATTATATATATATATATATATATATATATATATATATATATATAATTTTTTGTCATCAATTCTTTATACTCATATATGTAACTTATTACAAAATAGTTACCATACAGTTTTTAAGAAACGCGATATCGGAGAATAATGAATATTAAAAATATATAAATTAAAATTTTTTTTCTGCATATTCTTTTTCGAAAAATTTACACCAACCGCTTTGCTCGCACATCCTCACCATAAAACGTACAAAAAAAACAACATTTCTTCCTCTTGTTGTTTTTTCTTTTATTGCCGTCTTTAGCATTTCTTTATGTCGTTATCCCTATTACACGTATGCACAGCCTCGGCGTCATGGCGACAAAGAGGAAGGGGGCAGCAAGCTCGACGGCTGCGCCATCAACGTTGCAGTATGTAGCCGCGAATCTCGACGACAGGCGTCAGAGTATACAGTGCCCGGCATACGCTGGCACATTATAAATCCCGACATCCACAAACCGAGCGAGCAGGGGTGGGGTGGGGGGGGTGGGGGGACTGAGAGACAGAGAGGGAGATCTTTGTCGAGCCATCGCCCTCGTTTACATATTATGTATAGAGCCATCCGGGAATCGGTGAAAAGGCGGAGCGCACGGCGATGTCATCGTCTTTATGTGCGCGCATAAACGTACAACGCTAGCGCACGCGGCGCGGCGAGCTCCTTTACGCAATCTCCTGGGGGCGGCGCGCGTTAGCGGACGTTCGTGCCGCATTTCGCCGGGGAATCTTGACGCGGACGCCCGGATAAGCCGCGCGATGGGCGCGTTCCAGGAAGAAATACGACTCCTCCAGAAACGATAGGAAAACAAAAATAAAAATAAAATCGACTCGATGAGGCTGTCGTCTGTCGACGAACGTGACCTGCATCTATATATATATATATATGTGTGTGTGTGTGTGTGTGTGTGCGGGAGCCGTGACGTAGGGTGGGAAGGGGAGAGAAAAGCATCGGAACGAAAATGTTGCCGGTGATCGCTATCGAGGAGCCGGGTGGGCGGGGGGCGGCGGATATGCCCTATGGTATATGTATAACGATCATGAATGCCGCTCGGTAGTTCGCATCAGTCGGGACGGTGATGAGATCTCATTAGCTGTTTTAATCAGCGCCGCATGGGTATATACTTATATATATATATATATATATATATATATATGTGTGTGTGTGTGTGTGTGTGTGTGTGTGTGTGTGTATCGGATGGCTCCTTGCGAACTTTATATATATATATATATATATATATATATATATATATATATATATATAGACCGGGGGCCTTAGACACGAGTGGCTTACGTAAATGGCTGATATAAATAAAAGGATAATAATTAGGGGATCGGGGAGGAATATTGTGAGGAATATGGAAAATGAAAAGGGGGCTTAAGCTTATGTACATCAGCGAGCGTAAATTTAAAGATGCTGCAGCCGTATATAATTACGTAGATGTAAGATTTCTTTACGCCGGCTTTTCATCAAATTACCTTCTGTTACGTCAATATATTATATATATAAATATATATGTATATAAACGATTTTATCGCACAGAGCTTCGGGAGGGTCCTCTGAGCGTCTTTCACTGTGATATGTGCCAGATTGAACAGTTTCCGACCGAGCTCGAAACTCTTGATCTCGAAATACGTATCTTTATATATTGGTAGGAAAAAATTACGAAGGTTAAACCATAAAATTTCCGAAGTAATTGTTTTTATAAACGGGTTACGCGAATGGAGTAAATCATATTTTATGCACATAATTTGGTTGCAGTTAACGATTATTTTATTATTAACCCAAAACAATATAATGAAAACAAAAGGAATGGAACGATGGGTTATTTAATGCTGAGAGTAATAGCATCGAGAGAAAGTAGGATATGCGATGAAATTAGAATGAATTAGTATGCGATGAAAGTAGAAAAAATTGAAAGTAACGTTGAAAAATATTTCGTCGTAATAGCAACGAGAGCGCAAGAGGATGGTAAATGATGTTACGAGAGACGAAATTTTTTTTCAACATTCATTGGAGCTATTGTTCCAGCGAGTAATTTAATATTTATTACATTTGATAACTATATGCCACTTTTTGATTTCGATAAATTTGTTATAATACCGGTTCTTTTAAATGTCCTTATAAATTAGCGACATTTGATTATCTGGATACTCAGTCTTCACGATGCCTTAACGTCAGTCGGTCAACCCAAATTTATATCCTAATTAGCGGAATTGCGATCATGATAAAACTAGATGAGGAGGAAAAGTGATGAGATATGAGTGACAGATTATCCCCAGATAGTGTTAGGTCATTTTGTTTGTGAATAAAATGAGTTCTTTACGGTTTTACCACTTAAAGCTTTCCCAATTTCAAGCTGTGATACTTTTTTACTTACAATTAGTCATGAAATTGGATATTATTGTCGACTCAGATTAAATTATAATGTTGGTACCTGATTTGAAGAAGAATAACATTTAAATGGAAATTTTTCTAATGATCTTGAATTCTGAAAATACACAGTTTCCTTTAATATTGTCAATTTAAATTATGGTAATTGAAAAGTACGTTAGTCAGTTAGACAATCATCTAATAATGACTGAACAATAGTCAAACTTCAATGGACAATAACTGAAAAATTCCGTATTCGGAGACGTAAATACATAGAAATTCAATTTATACTAAATCCATTACCTACATCTGATACGCTTTGCCTGTGATAGAGCATATACGCGGGCCTTATTCTTGAAACATACGACAAAACGAGTACCATATCCGAGTACAAAGGACGTTCAAGACAATCTGAAGGATCAAAATCGACACCATACTGTTACGACTGGCTAAATGGCTAAATCAGGCGACAAGACGAATATCCAGTGTATCATCATTCAGGAAGTGATGAGGCAGAAGGGCTTTGCCAAAGACTTGGCTTTCGGTATAAAGTTGGAATTTCTAGACCCAGGCCGTACGGTATAAATACAATAGGAAAGTAACATCGACGATACACGAGAAATCGGAAGATAGGAAGCTAATATTCGCACATTAATACATAATCTCTCGTGATTTTTAAATGGACACACATCCATTGCATCACTCCAATTTCTCACGGAGGCAGTCCGTCCTAGCTGTAACAGAGTATCTTCCGTCGTTTCAATCCTTTCCTGTACTTATATTGCTTCGCGCCGAAACTTCCCGATAGATCCGTTATTGCAAGAAGGGGAAAAAAACCCCAGAATCTTTCACGTTTTCCAGTTAACCTAATAAAATATGTATCAGATTCTAATGCAATACCCCGTCCAACCTGTCCAGCCTGGATGGCCAGATGCGACTTTTCCCGGCTACCATGTTTAATCGCTATATTTTTTTCCCTTCTCTTTACCACATATATATATAAATATATAATATATATATATATATATATATATACCTTTTTGAACTCTGTAAATAATCATAATAATTATAACGTCTATCGTTGGAATGCTGCAAACATAAACACATCCTCCGAAGGCGTGCAAGCACGCTCCGCGCTCTGTCCTCGGAGGCGCATAATACACGCTGCGATTGCGCGCGCGCACGGCCATTTCGACTCAAACGCAGCGGTCCGCGATACGTACGTAGCCGGCGATAGATATGTTCCGAGAGCGGCACAAAACGACGCGAAATAAAACGACGGCGAGAGACGATTAGAGCCGCGGTTAGCTGTAAAAACCAGCTTTTAACTCGCCTCATTTGCGTATTACACGTGCCGGGCTACCGATCGCGCGACGATTTATTTTTTCGCTCTGCCGGGGCGACTTTATCGTTATTTGTATATCGCGCGCGGCGGAAGCGGTCGATGAAGCTATATTAGAAAAGAAAAGGAAGAAACAAACAAAAAACGAAAACAAAAACGACAAGAAAAAGGGGGACCTAAGTCAGAGGGGCCGGGCTCGATGAAAAAATCGGATAAGTCGATTTCCTCCTCTCCCCGGCCTATGAAGTTCGCGCGAGCGCACGCGCAATTGCTCCTTATACTCTCCCTCCGGACCGGTTCTCTATTTCAGCGTTGCGTGCGTGCGCACTTAAGCCTCGACCTTGATCGGATTCTCTCTCTCTCTCTCTCTCTCTCTCTCTCTCTCTCTCTCTCTCTCTCTCTCTCTATTTCTCGCTCGCTCCCTTTCTCGCCAAGATCGTTACGAGGCGCGCGATGCACGCAAAGCGCACACGTTGCGCGTACAATATAAGCTGTGCGCCCGATGCTGAAATAATAAATCTACAGTTTTGTCGTATATAAAAATATATGTATATATAGGATTGAAAAAGTCACCTGCCGAGCGGCGGAAAAGCTGATTTGCAAGATATATATATATATATATATATATATGCGCTCGACGGTGACAGGAATATATATGGCGGTCGCATCGTTATGATTTCCGCTCGTATATAATATTTGAGGAATGCTCGAAGATCCGGGTATTCAGTAATCGTTTCGCGTGATGTAAGATACTATATGTAAATGAAGATGATTGAAACTTCCCGTTCTATAAAAGTTCCATTGATTTATAAGGGAATGAAAAAGACTTGCCGTATTTTTAAAAATGTTTAACTAGACACGTGATGCTTTTACATGTTTTAAAAAAGTATTTTACTCGTTTTTGCTCTTGCCACGCATGCTTTAGAGCAGCTGTTCTATATAAGAAAAATTATGAGAAGCTATTAGCAAATTAAACGTGTCCTTAAGGCTAAGGATGATGATTTCACTTCCTGTCAGCCTGTTGATTTTCATAACATACTTTTTCTGGACACCTATCCCTCAACCCCGCTGTCTGATCAATTATTCATTGACAAGATGCCAACGGTTAACTCCAAATTAACAATTTCATTTTGATCGTATTGCGCTGAATGAGGTAATCGAGTCGATGCATAAAGCAAGGAACAACTATCAGCAATTCAGCTAGCTTCATAATATTAAAGCTGGTGGCTTATATTCTCGACCGATTATGATTAGAAGGAGCTCTGGACGGACAGCTCAAAATCTCCTACAACCCCGAGCTTCTTTCCAGAAAAGTTATGGGAGAAACACAATTCCTAGCCAGGAGTCTGGCTTTCTATAAGTTTCTTTGGGCATTTACTCTAATCTTTGAGGTGCAGGTGACATTTCAGTGTAGTATGTTAGAAAATAGCTGCCAGTTGTACTTAACGTTTGCTCGTGTATATTTTTGAGTTTTCCCGATAGACCGGGAGTTTTTTTAACTTTCTAGAAGACAGCTAAAGGATTATTCTCATCCTACAGAAATATTCACCGCATAAAGAAAAACGAATTTCAACTTATTAACAAACTCTTAGCATCGATAAGTACTTTAATTCTTAGTATTGAAACAGTGGCCTTTAAGCTAATTTTGGAACTTATCACGTAAAAGACTCTGACAGACTGGTTTCGTTATACTTTATTTGAAGGAATCTGAGAGTTTGTGAGCCTCATTGCTGTAACAAGTGGATTCACTCGTTTCTGTCGAATCAAAAACATTTTGATCTCTGAACTTTGGGCAGAAATATATCATCGAATATTCCACGATCCCATTGGTAAACGGATCCGATTTTTTCGTTGATTGTAAATCACGTGTCATTATCTCTCAAACACGGTACGTATTATCTTTACATATGGACCATTTAAACATTTACATTAGTGGTGTATGGAATTGATCGAATAATTGACTGAGAAAATAGATGCGTGCCCGAGCAGTGTTATTTCATGGGAGGGATTAGATGAGATACTCATTAACATCAATAAAATATAAGTAATATGGTTTGGTATCAGCAATTTTATTAACAGAACACTCGAAGTTACTCAGTTGTTTGTGTTAAATATCAACAATGAATTCATTATGTATACTCGGTAACATTTTCGATAGTACCACCGATGCCGATCTCCGTACTCTTTGCACACTTCAAGAAAATTCTTTTATATTATAAATTATATATATATATAGAAATATATATATATATATATATATATATATATATATATATATGCGCGCACACACGATCATTCTTTCTATATTACATGTATTTTTCTGTATTTTATTTTCTGACAAAATGGAATATTTTTGTAATAGTGTACAAATGAACATCTCTGGCCCTCTCACTCCCCGTGCGTGCATCTCCGCAATTGCGCTCGCTGCACATATGCCCCGATAAAACAAACCTTAATTAAATCTGCGACCGAGCCAGCTATGCGCGCTGAGCTCGCCGATTCGCACAAGAAAAATCGCAATCATTGAAGGAATAAAAGTAGGCAGGCAGGGAGGGTGGATTAGTGGCGTACGTTCCTGGAAGACTGTGGGAAGGGGTGGAACGGGAGGTTGCCCCGGTCGCCCGGGAAGTGAGGGGAGTGGGGCGGGCTTAATTAGCGCTATAGCAGTGTTTCGATTCAATTCGCTCTTACCGTATAGAAAGAGAGAGGTATCGGCGATGGTTATAACAATGCTCCACCTCCTCCCCTCTGGATTTTTACTGCTGGAAAAGAAATACAGAGAGAGGAGAGAGAGAGAGAGAGAGAGAGAGAGAGAGAGAGTGAGAGGGAGGGAGTGAGAGAGCTAGTGACGGGCCACGAACTAAAGGTGGATAGTAATAAGATAGCGAAGAAGAGAGATAGAAAGCTGCAGATAGGAGGGAGAAAGAGAGGGGGAGGGATCGGGACGTTCGATGGGATTGTTGTGTACATAAAGCCGGGCGCGCCCATCGCGGTGGTGGCGGCGACGGCAGAGGCGGCGCGGTGGTGCAAATAATCGCGGAGCCCGCGCGGGCGGGCACCAGTCGACGACCCCCTCCGGGCCGCCGAGCCTGGTAGCCGCCGTAGCGCCAAGGCTAATCGGCCGTTCCGCGGATATTGGCGACCGCGACGGGGCGAGGGGGGGGGGCGGGCGACATCGAACATTCCGCAAATCGTCGCGAGCGCGCGGTGGCTTTAATTTCACAGAGATAAAAAGGAGTGGCGGTCGATGGTGGATGGGTGGGTGGGTGGGTGGTTGAGGGAGCGGGGGGAATATTGCAGTTCGGCTTCGCGGAGGCGAGCGCCGAGCCAAGAAGACGGCATATCGGAATGGCTTTGGCGAAGGGGTGGGCGGCTGTGGGTACGGGGGGGGGAGGGAATGGCAAGCCGGTTTTACAGTCTCTCGCGGCGCGCTTTCCTATGCTTCTTTCCAACCGTATCTACAACTACTACTACTACTACTATTGCGCTTCTTCTTCTTCGTCCTCCTCCTCCTCCTCTTCTTCTTCTTCTTCTTCCTCTTCTTCTTCCTCTTCTTCTTCGTCTTTCTCCCGCTCCTACTCCTCCTCCTTCTCTTACTCGTGCGCGCAATGACAATGGCCGCGGGAGGGCCGACGCGGGCGCGCGCGCAACGGCCGGCCGATTGCAGTGTTTCCCCGGGGCCCGGAGGCGCGGTTTTGCCGGGACGCGCCGCTGGATTGAAAAGACGACGACGACGACGACGACGACGGCCGCTTATTGGGTTAGGGCGTTTTTCCCGCGCATCGTCGGAGCACGGGCTGGACGGCGGCACGGGGCATTCGCGTAACTGTTGTTCGGACGAGCCTCCGGCTTTGTTGAATTTATTTAATTTATCGGTTTTGAGAACGGCGGCACTTATCTGGCCGCGGTGCCGGGCGCAACGCCTATCGGGTTTATCGCAACTATTTGCAAAAATATTTAACTCACGACGAGTGTTGCAGCTTAATCGCTGCGCGTTCTAGCTTTTTGTGGGCGGGCGGATCTGGGATTTGGAATAAGTCAGCGGAATTCGTGAATTCCATCGCGTTTTTTATTGCGATCGACGATTTTGATTTTTTTTTCTCGAATTAATCGAGGATACCGAACGGAATACAAATGATATTTCAAAGTAGAGTTGTTTCAGTGAAAGACGAGCCGACGAGCCTTAAAAGTAATTTCCAGTTTCGTTTTTAACTTTATTAAAAATCAATGTTCCTTTTATAAATTCAGCCACTGTCAGTTCAATATTCTGTTCCCGCAGTTGATTGAAATATCTTTATATTGCATACGTGAGTTGTTTATTTTTCGATCAAGCATCTTACACCCAAGATTAGACCACCTGTCGTCTTACTGACGGCCTCAGAAGGCGAACTAAACTGAAATGCTCTAAAAACTTATTCTCAGATTATTTAAGATTGTTTCTCAATTGATTCTCTTTCGCGTAATTCTTAAGTAAAGTCTTAGAATGTGTACCTTAATGGACTGAAAGAAAAGTCTATAATGTAACCGATTGTTTTTGTGAAGCATCTGAAGTAACTGGAAATCTATATATATATATATATATATATATATATATATATATATATAATATATATATAAATATAGATTTCCAGTTATAAATATATATATATATATATATATATATATATATATATTTATATTTTGTATCAATAAATATTATATTGTAATTTGTACAATCAGTTATTTTCTCAATAGTAATCGTATTATGCGCAATTATTTTTATTCATGCGAAAGGTCAGAATATTTGTAGAAATGATACAATAAACATAAAACTCATCGAATTCAGTTTAGCGAATCAATTAAACGGACATGAATGAAGGGACGGTCGTGTGAAATTTAACGCAGATCACAGATTCGAAACGGAGATACAGTTTTATCTCTCGCTCTCTCGCTATCCGAGATCAAAAATTTGGATAGCAAGGGTTGATGACGACGAACAAATTTTGTTTCAAGATTTAAATCCTTTCTATTTATTTATAATAAAACTACACGGTCCAGAGCGAGATTTAGAAATAAATATTATGTTTAATCTAAAAACAAATGGTAATGTAATATTGATATATGTTTATAAGGTTATTGAACTTTCGTGATTCCTAAGATTGAAAAAATCTCTCTTCCTTTCTCCTCCCCCCTCTCTCTCACTCTCTCTCTCTCTCTCTCTCTCTCTCTCTCTCTCTCTCTCTCTCTCTCTATATATATATATATATATATATATATATATATATATATAAGGTTATTTTGTCTTTTAAAGTATTTTTCGCTCCAAGTTCTTCAGTGTGCGCTAACGTAAAACGTCTCGCTCACCTCGGATCCATGCATTGCACGAGTAGATTGTACCTGCCTCTGCGGATTATCCAGAAATGATCCACTTCCGTCCCTGGTAATCCTGGTAATGCAACGCGCTTATTATACGTCGGGATATTACAAACGTTACACCATCGTTTTCATTAGCCTTTATTAAAAATTTCCAACGATTCATTATCTCGTCCCGCTAGACGCGCGGTACGCACTCGATACGAACGACGCTCTCTCTTTTTTAGGATTAACCTTAAGTTTGTCGGATCGCCAAAAAGGAGTATCGGTTAAAATGTCCACTTTTATTGTATACCAAATGGGACGAACGAGGCGCACGTATAATTTAGAGCGAGCGGTAATTAGGTTTGTGGCAGGCAGTATTTAAATAAAATATCCGAGTAATTGAAAAGAAGTCCTTCAACGCAATAAGTTGCTATTGGTAATAATTGCTCGTCCAATATCTGACCGCGATTATTTTGTTTTACGTCTCGAGTCCTGTTTGGCCGCTTGCGAGGCAGTCCCTTTTAAAAAGTTAAAAAGATTCTAAATCTTTGCCACGATGTAAAACACAGGCTGATATTTCGAGATTAATAGTGAATGTATTTTGATATCAGTAAATTACAGAAAACAATAATAAAGAATAATTAATATGGAATCTGTACCGATATTACTATAATATTGCCAAATTAAAATCACTATAGTGGTATAGTTAACTTTAGAAAGCGTTCATTGGTCCGACAAATTTACGTTTCATTTTCGCTTTTTCCATTAAAGTAGCTCAAATAAGCTCTATGTTTACATAGTTCATTTTTTGTTTTTTTTTTTTTTTTTTTTTGGGAGCAATACGAAAATTAATACGAATCTGACTATCTTCCCCATACGCGTTATCATAGCATACGAATGAAAAGAAGGGAATCAGTTTCGTTAGTGCGCCCAAATACGTATACACAAATGCATGCACAGGATCGCGATCGTGGATTCATTAGCGCGCGCTGGCCAAAGGCATAATCAAGCATTTTCTTCGGCGATGTGTTTGCATAAATACACGTACGTTATGTTACCATTACCGGGAAAACATTCCCGCGCTATAGATAGAGAGAACATCGTATATTATACGATCGCGAATTGAATTAAATCCGACACGTTCGGGTACGTGCAAGCCCTCTACCAATTAGCATCGAGCTTACATATACATATATATATATATATATATATATATATATATATATATATATATATATATATATGTATATACATACATACATACATACAAACTGGTGATGTGTGCTGTAAGCTTTCAGCGTACACATACATATGTACACCCGAACCTATAGATATATATAATCAAAGAAACTCCGCCAGACGGCCAAGGAGTCTCTCGCATTAAATCCCGAGACATCGCGGTCGAGAGCGAAGCTCTAGGCGTGAGCGTTACATATACACGTATAATACCTCCGATACATTCCGATGGCACGTAAACGCGCGCACACATGCGTGCGTGCATACGTTTATGTATGTATGCACGTATACATGAGCATGTACAGATTGGGGCGCAATGTAAAAAGAGACACACGGCGAAAGACCAATTACATCGGCACGAGACGTGGGAGGGGAGCGTCTAATAATAGCGCGACTTTTTTTCACGAGCGCGAAATTCTCTCCTCCCTCTCGCCCCCGCTCCCCCCCAACCCTCGGACTTTTTTTGCCCCCCTTGGCGCACTCGCACCAGCGCGTGCGCGACTCGGGACGTCAACTTACACACACACATATATATATATATATATATATATATATATATATATATCTACATATATATGCGACGTCGCCCGACGACGTGTTCTCGCGCGAGCTTGAAGAGAGAAAAGAGAGAGAGAGAGAGAGAGAGAGAGAGAGAGAGAGAGAGAGAGAGACAAGGAGACGTAGGGACCTTGACGTCAGCGAGAGAACGACGAACGAAATACGCTGGCAGTGCACTCGTCAAGGTCGTTCAAGGTCGTCGCTTCCCTCACCCGGTCCTGTCTCACTCTCTCCCTATCTCGCTGCGCTGCCCGAGAGAAGTGCGAGAACGGAGCCGACGGCAACACGACGTTCGCGTAAGGCGACTATAACCGGAGGAAAGAAGAGGGAAGGAGACGGAGCTGAAGCGAGAGGATATACATATAGATATATACATCTTTCAGAGCGCAACGACCTTTTGTGGTGTACATGCTTGTATAATAAACTAGTCTGCAAGTAACTCCCAGGGATCGGTATTTACCCCCGTCCAACTCCTCCTCCTCCCCCTCCTCCAACCCATCCCCCTCTCTGTTACTCCCTCTTCGTATCTCCTTTGCATTATTAACTTCGCTAGATGCGTACATATAGGTATATATATATATATATATATATATATATATATATATATATATATATACATGTATATATGTATTGGCGCACGCGTGCTTTTCAAAATCGAGCCGTGAGTTTTACGCGCGAGCGCTCTTCCCCCCTTCTCCTTCCATCGTGCTCTAGCCGCGATATATATATGTATATGCGCGAATCGGTTCCGCTCCGAACGAAGCCTGGCGTATAATATGCGAACGGTTTTCCAGGAGATGAATCCCTCTCCTAAAGGAAGGGGCCGAGGGGACTTGGGGTGGGGGTGGGGGAAGACGAGCAGCGTCTCTTTCCCTCCTGCTCTCCCTCCTCACCTAACCACCGACTCTTCTTTACCCGTTCCTCTCGCGTACATGAGCTTGTTTTTATCCTTCTCCATTACACGCTTGCGGATCGCGGATAGCTTGGGCTCACCCCTCGGACCCTCGGTATCTACCTGCTCTTCTTTTCTTAACTCTTGTTTTTTCTTGCTTTTTTTTTGTTCCATATAGGAGATGGAAAAAGAATTTCCGTTGAAAACGGGCGTACTTAATGCGAAAACCCCTCTTTTTTTTCATACACCCCGCGCGCGGCGATTTTGATCGGTTCGGATTTTTGCGCAAAATAAAAACGATCGATAAAGAAGACACGGGGTCTGCCTACACGAATCAGGTGTGCAGGATCGTGACATCATGATTCATATTATGTATAGGACGTATATGTACACGCATACATACATACGCACAAGCGCGCGCGCACACACACACAGCTATACGCGCTACTTCAAGCAGGAAAACAGCGGCATTTTCAAGGGACACACGAAGACATCGTATAGTTATGTAGTAGCGGCTCGCGGTTTTATTCGGACAGTGAAAAACGATTATTCCGGGTAAAAAGCCGTTGCCGCCGCTCGCGACGATACAATAAGCAGCAGCGCTTATTATTAGTTCTTGCGCGCTGTAATTTTCTGCAAAACAAAGGACAGGTTTTATACACGTCGTAAATTTTGCCCCGGCGTTGTTTTCCCCGAGATTTTTCCTCCCCCGCCTCCGGAAGGAGGGAGAGGAGGGTTGGAGCGGTCGTTCTCTTAAGCGAAACCGTCAAGTCTGCGTATGCTCAAAATACAGGCGTACGCGCGCACAGGCGCACAGGCGCACGAATGGTATATACGTGGATATATACATATATATATATATATATATATATATATATATATATATATATATATATATGCATAAGGAAGCGGGATTTTATTGAAATTCTTCATTTGTCAATCAGGCGAGACCGATGCCAGAATGGAAAATTCCAGAAGTCGTTGTAAAATTCAGCGATGCACCGCCGCAACATTGTAATGTCGTTATTTTTAAGTACCGCGCTGTCAAGCACCGCCATGAATCTAATATATATATATATATATATAAGATTTCTACCACGTACCGAAGATCCGTTAACGTGAAAACTCGCATTTGTCGGTGGACGATGTTCAGCGTGCAATTATAATGAAAAAAAGACGAAATGAAAAGATGATAAATCTTTCGTAATTTGTATTGTTGAAGGGACAATATTTATTAACGTACTTTTTTATTACGTTAATTTTTATGTCTCATAACATCAATTTTTCAAATTAAATCTTTTATTTTACTAAATATATGGTCACAGATCAGAATAACATGCTTTGTAAAAGTTATCGGGATTCGAGGGGCAATTCTACGTATTTTTTCTTGCTGTAATATTAATAATTTTTTTAATTGCAACAATCAGTTTGCATACACGAAAGAAACACCGTGAGTAGAAAACACGCTCCCAGTCGACGGCTTCGGTGCAACTTCATCGCTTCCGGAGCGGGTTTTTGTTTTTCACCGATAATACAACCGTTTCGATAAACCGACAACAAAAGAGCACGTTATGCAGAAATTTCGCGCGAACTGTACCATCAGATTCTACTGAAGCATACAGAACCTACTATGCAGAACCTCCTATATGGGATTTAACCGCAGAAACTTCCCATCTCTCTTTCCATTCGGATCGCGTGTGTGAAATATAGAAATATATATATATATATATATATATATATATATATATATATATATATATATATATATTTATATATTTGCGCGTTAATGGCCTAACGCGCTCTGTTATTATGATTGTTGTTTTCTTCCTACCAGAAAACGCATGGATTTCCAAGGCTTTTGTTTGCTTTTCCCATATACCGCTGCGAGAAAATTCCGGTAAAAGAAAAAAAACCTCCCCCGCGACCGCGCAACATGGATCACCTATCTAACGTCCCTCGGCGGTAGAATTCTATATGTATATATATATATATATATATATTATATATATATATAGTTATATATATATATATATATATATAGTAAATATATGTACACTCTGATGAATAATTCAGTTTCCTTGCTCCCCCCCACCCCAACTATAGCTCACAATCAAGAGTAACAATCTTTCCATACAATTTTAATGACTTAATTTTTTAATAAGCGCTCTAGTCCTCCTAGCGCAATCGGTACAGTTTAGGTACGAGCTATGCTAGTTCAGAGTGTTTCCTCTCCTCTCTCGCTCTCTCTCTCTTTCTCTCTCTCTCTCTGTGTACATATATATATATATAAATATATATATATATATAATATATACCTAGGTGTAAGTATATTTACAGGGCGATAATAAATCTTTTAGCTCGCGGTGATGCCGCCGCGTGTTTCAAATAAAACGTTCCGCCGAGGTTTCCCGCGGGCAAAATCCACACTGATGTTCGAGGCTTTGTACAGCTTCCGTCATATAAGTACAAATGTGTGTATGTGTGTGTATGTGTGTGTTTGAAAAAGGTGCATGCACGCGGACAAAGTGTTCCCTCTGTGCCTCCCATTCTTGTAACTACGTGATATCAAGATATGACGAGATTTCGTAAAACAGTATATTTGCCTTGATATAGTCTTGGTCTTCGCAAGAAAGTAAGTATTGGTTTTGTATTTTGAAATTTGGGCAATCGTATATCAAAAAAGTATATAAATGTGAGGCCATAAAAATATGACAATGAATCATAGTTTATGATGCCGTGACGTTCGAATTGAAATTACAAAATTATAAATTATTATATTGTGATGCAAATACAATGAAAATTAATTAAAGATAATTAAATTTGGTAGATTATAGTTTTTCATCTATTTTTTATTTATCTTTATATATATATATATGTATATATGTGTGTGTATGTATGTAAGTATATATATATATATATATTATATGTTTAAAAGGGATAGGCGTTGAAAAGTGGACCGAAGTAAAAAAAGAAAAATGGACAAAACTAAATAGGATATAACTTATTTTGATATTATTTCTACAAGTCACATCCCTTTTATTTTTAAGATTAAAATTGCAAATTTACTTATTTTTATTTTGAAAAAATAGGATAAATTAACCAGAAACTCTAACTTTTTACCTTTACAACATGGACACCAATAATATATTTAATTCGTAAAAAATATTTTCAATAACTATGATATTATCATGAAGTTTTTATTTTTCATTTTGACATAACTTAAACTTTGAACAAGCTTAAAATCAAAATGACAACTGATAGTTTGGTGTCATTGATTACGAGTGAGGTATTTTAATTAATGTTGTGATTTATAATAATTTTCAGTTACTAAATAATGTACGGGTTCTAATTCATCACAGGTTTCAAGTAATATATTATAACAGAAACCAAGATTCTTGCAAAACCCAGTTAAAAGTAGTGAAAAGTCTTGACAAGATCAATATTTAATGCGCTTCATCTTGGCCTTGCTTTTACTCTAGAAATTTTTTTTGAGCCGATCTTGTCTGTCTATTAGTGTCCAATACCGATGCTTGCGAATCGGAACAGTACCAAGAAGGTACTTATGAGTGGATGTTAGTGAGGCTCTAACAGGGCGTAAGACCTTCTTCCAATTTACCGAACAGCTTTCATATCTTTAAGTCTAACAAGTGCGAAATAGCTTACCACCTATATATATATATATACATACATGAGATATACAGAGACTCCGGTGCTTCCCCGAAAACCACCTTGTGTGGACGTGTATATATATATATATCTATGCGCGCGCGCGCGCGTGTGTACGTGTGTGTGTGTGTGTGTGCAGCCGGTTGTGCAACAACCACACATGGCAAGGACGTACTCGCGTATACGATATATGCAGAATACGAGTCATTGCCCTTCGTGCTCGTCGTTCGCGCTTCCGACGCGCGCGGTTTGCTCTCCTATATATATATAGATATATATATATATATATATATATATATATATATATATATCTTCGAGGAATTTCTGAGAATATCCCTCTCTCTCTCTCTCTCTTTCTTTCCTTCCTTTCCCTCCACCCCCCCTCTCTCTCTCTCTCTCTCTCTCCTACTCTCGGTTACGTGCGTATGCGTGCGCGCGTGCTGGCGCGATAGCAGCTACCGCACGCGACTCGTCCCGCGGAAGCGTCAGCGGCGCGCATTTTCCGAGCTCTCCTTTAACCGGCGCTCCGCGCACGAGGGCGGGGCCCCGGGCGCCGGACGCCGCGCAACGGTGCCGCCATTATCGTAACGATATTATGCGCGAGCACAGATGGGCCGCCGCCACCATCCCGCGATGCGTCGCGGACTCCGCGCGAGAACTGGCGGCACCGCTGCTGCGCGCACGGCGCCCGCCGCGATGACGGCTCGTGTAGTGGCATCGTGGAGGCCGAATACCAGGTCGGGGCGGAAGGGGGCGCAGAGCGTCGGGGAGGCTTCCGATGGACGGCGGGATGGCGTCGCCATTTTCCGTCGGACGAGCGCGTCCTTTAGCGGCTGGTGTCCGTGTTTCGTGTGAGACGCTTCCCTCCCTCCCCCCTCTCTCTCTCTCTATTTGTACATGTATAAATAATTGAGAGGTCAATTTCCAATTAAAATTTTCCGGGTTTTTCCATTAGGTAAAATTTTTTCCGCTGAAAATTGGCAGTACCTATTTCACGTCAAAGTATTGATGAGAGTTTGAGGGACGCTCAGTTTTGAAAGGTGCTAAAAATGAATGCGGCGATTTTTACTACGTCTGGGCTTACTGAACAAAGAAGTTGCATTAAATTTTGTTTCCGAAATGGAATTTCAAATGCGGAAACGTCGAGAATGCTGCGAAAAGCCATTGGGGGTTTGCAGACTTTGTCTTCGAAGAATGTTTACAAGCCGTACAAAGAGTATTCAGAAGTATGGGGTGTCAAAACGGCCGGAAATATCGACTGACGATCGTCGCGTGAAGCGGGTCAAAGAACTTTTGTTTCATTGCCCATTATGTGGACTTTCGTTTGGATCAGCTCTAATCATTAGGTCAGACGTTCGAGGTGATTTTGGATCGGATCGGTCTGCGACGAACGAACGCAATCATTGCGAGAGATGAGACTTGGATCGAGGATCACGTTCTCGAAAGCATCGATCAGTCGAGCGAATATCGTAGCAAAGATGACACACGCCCGACAAAACCACGCCAAAGTCGCTCAAAATTCAAGGTCGCGATGAGAGCTTTCTTCGATTATCGTGGTGTGCTGCAATGTTAACGAGGAATATTATCTCGGTGTTATGCGGCCTTTGCGCGTAGCTGTTCGCAAAAAAACAAAATGGTCAGGAGCCACGGCGAGGCAACTTTCGTTTCTCGTTAAACGATAACGCGCCGTCTCGCCCGGCACTGTTTGTTTCGTAACCTGTTCGATCGTCTGATTTGGTCCCGTGTGACTTCTCGCTCGCGATCGAATAAAGTCAAGAAACCGCTCGGGAGACGTCGTTTTGACTCGGTCCCGGAGATAAAAACCGAACTGCCGCGCGCTTTTGATTTTGCCAAGCGCTGCGATGACCGGAAAATTCTTCGGCACAAGTGTATTGCAGCGGAAGCGGATTGCTTTGAAAAAATAAATAAAGATTTTGATGATATACGAAAATTCACGGTTAAATTTGATCACAATAGCGTATATATCTATATAAGGGATCTATATAATTTTAGTTAGGAACTTTTACACTTTGGTGTAGCGTGAGCGCGGGAAATTCAAATTTAACCTTTAAACGAATTTTTCGTCTATTCATATCGATAGTTTCAGGAATCTCGGTCAGTTCTGATCATAGGTCATCAGCTGGCAACTTTAATTTTTTTTTTTCATTTGATCTGAAAATAACCATCGTCAAGCGTATAAATACCAGGTGTTTATTTGAATTGGCTCGCAATTTTTTTGGGTTAATATCCTGGAGGGTTTGCTCTTGCTGATCGGTAGCTATAAGATCTATTTTTGTTCTACGAACGATACCGGCGTACTATACACAGCAAGAACCGTGTTTCTTTTTCACTCGATAATTTTCACTTCTATCGTTTAAACGGACTTTTTTCTTCTAGTTTAGCCAAGGGGGATGTTCCTCGAGGGAAGTGGCTCTCTATGTGTCCAGCACGTGCCCGCTATGTGCGTCGTTCTCTTTCGCATTCTCTCCATTGCCTCTGAGAAACGAGCGAGAAAGCGCGCTGCGCCAAAAATTCGCTTTGCGTATATTTTCATTTCTCATAATTACACTTCCGCGACTCTAGATTCAGAAGGGGAAGGCAAGAAACGCTAGAAACCCAGAGCTCAATTCGCAGAGATGACGCGGGTAGTTTTATAAATTTGCAAGGAAATGGAATTCGATCATGGCTGTGCGCCGATACAAGTGGATGAATTTTATTTACTAATTACGCAAAACCAATTAGTAAAGAGGATTGATACCCACGTAATTATCAGTATCTATTATAGATTTTTGAAAATAAATACAATCTTCGATGAGCTTCTTAGCCAAAATCTACTATTATTGATTAAGTGAAACGCAGTTATCACAACTCTAATAATTTTTGTCGTAAAACAGTTTATAAATCGCAAAAAAAAAAAAAAATTATTACGAAAGACATTTAACAAACAGCGTACATTCCAATCGATTTCAATAGACAAGTACTATATTTCATACGTATGTGCGCCTCTTCGTCAACGCTGACGAACGCTGATATAACTTCTTCGTACGGGACTCGCACCGCTCCTCGCTCGCTTTTACAAACTCGCCGCTCATCGCCGTGAAGATTTATCCCGAGACCGAGCGCCCACGATACGCAGAGGTCGCGTGCAGCCGAGGAGGAGGCGGGGGGTCTGCAATAAAAATTACGCCGTTTACGCGCAAAGCCACTTTTATACGCGTCGTTTCGCGGGAAGTGTAACGCGGGACGCGTGCGCTGCCGGATGGCAATAACTATATACATATACATACATACATACATACATACATACATATATATATATATATACGAGGAGACGCGCGGTGACAGTTGCACGAGGCCGAGGGAAAGAGAAAAAATAAATATGGAAGGATCGGAAAAGCACCGGGGCGATTTACCGTTTTTCATCGGTGGTGCCGAGGTTAGTGCGGTGTAGTGCGGACGACTTGATAATCGACCGACATCGGAATATTTCTTTCCTGTCCCCTGTCCCCCCCTCCATATGGTTATCGCATAGATGCGTATTAGGTGATAGTTGCAATATGTAATACAGGTTTGATGGAACGCAACGTTGCGTGTCGGGCGCGTCAATGAGGATAAGATAAGTTTTTGCTTTTGCGAATTATATTTCATGTATTTATATATATATATATATATATATATATATATATATATATATATATGGAGAGAGAGAGAGAGAGAGTAATTATTTCTAGCTATGGGAATATTATGACATGAACGAATAGTTTAAAAAAGAACGAGAATCGAGCGGATAGACTTTTCTGCGATCGTAAATTATTTCGACTTTTTATGTATATATATATATATATATATATATATATATATATATATATTCTTCGAGAGGATACAGAACTGGATTATATATGACAACGGTTTTTTCAGATTTAACGAGATTGCCCCATTAGTCGCGTATATGGTATATATACCTGTTGTATGGGTTGCTGCATTGGAGCCATGTATATATATATATATATATATATATATATATATATATATATATATATATATATATGCTACAAGACTGGAAGTACAGCGTGGAATATTAGCGATGGAATATTATGTCGAGGAGGTAGGATGATGGAGGAATTACTTAGATCAATATTAGTCGATTACAATCGGGTTATTAATGTTTTGATTATTAAAATATTTTCTTATTAGAGTATTTGTTAATTTGGTATACAATAGTCGACAGAAGTATAATTTTAATTTTTATAGATAATTGTCCCATTATTTATTGAATGTTTTTTGCTCCTACATATTAGTTCAATATGCATTTTTATCATATCAGATATTAACTATATATATAAATCAAATCCATCAATAATAAAAATTTTTTCAGATATAATTTTCAACTCATATTTTTTATACTTAAAAATTAAAAAAGAAAACATATGACATTTAATGTAAATTAGTTGCATGGATTATTTGCAATATTTCAAACTCAAAATTCAATATGAAATAAAAATCCTTATAATTTAGGACGTTTATTTATAGAAACAATTAATACATGCAGCTAATGTAAATTAAATGAGATACTTGGATACAAATATTTACTACAGTATTTATTCGATTAACCCTGCAAGGAACATTTAATAAAGGTGGCAACTATTAATTGTCTGTGACATTGACCTGAACTGATAGGATTTTGAATTTATATGAAACATTTCTTTTACGAATTACAAATAATGCATAGCAATTTAATTAATATCATGTTTTATTTATTACCAATATTATTTTATTTTTTAACATCATATTTTATACATTTTAATAATTAAAATATAATTTTTTAGTGTCTCTTATTAAATTAATAAACGCAAACATTATAAATAATGTTTGTCACATGAAAATATGACTTTAACAAAATGGACAATTGAGAATATATGACATGATCAAAAAAGGCAAGAGATAATCTATCTTGTATATACATATATTTTACAATGTTGTATTAAAACCCATTATCTATGTAGATATTAGTATGATATAATGTTCAAATCTAATGAAAAAAATTGATGATTTCAAATTTTAAGAATTTACAGATAAGGAGATCGAATGAAAAAGTTTAGTCACAATAAGGAATTTAATTAGTTTTAATATTAGCTTTAAGAATAGCTAAGGCTTATTTAAATCAAGGGAATATTTGATTTTTTATTTCAATTACATCGTTTCGTCGGATTTCCTCGACTATTTCAATTTATACGAATTCTTCTCGGCGTGTAGTATTTTCACTGCATCGTATACACGACCGACTGGGCATAAACGCGTAACTGCCGCGCTTACCAATGCAAGATCAACTTTGCACGATATCCCGAATATGATCTAAGGATAAAGATAAAGATAAAGGTTCTTTTTTCTTATTTTTTTTTTTTTTTTTTTTTGAAACTCGCGTACGCGAGTTCCAGCCTATACACATAGAATTAAGCTCAGCGTCGAGATCTCGCTGATTTTCAGTAGGCCGCATTATATATCGGCGCGGCGAGTGGGAGGAGGGGCGGGCGGGTGCATAAATCAATAACCATATATTGAAATAACCGCGGCCGAGCAAATTTACGCCGCGCATTCACAATGGATCGTGAGGGAGGGGGAGGGGGGTAAGAGAGAGAGAGAGAGAGAGAGAGAGAGAGAGAGAGGAGAAGAAGATGAAGATTCTTATGCGGCGCACGCTTGCTTCTCTCGCCATATACAATAGAGGGTCCCCGGGCCGATATAACCCTAGACATCACGTAGACAATCAAAGACGGGAAATACCGCGCGCATAATGTAAGCGTGCGCGAGCGCGCAAAGTTGCGCCGTCGCCGCGGGCATCGCGCGCGCTGATAGGCGAAACCTCGGAGAATGCGCCATCCTCCCCCTCCCCCCCCCCTCCCTCGCCCTCGCCGTCGCCCTCGCCGTCCCCGACCCTCGCCTCACCCGAGGGCGCAGGAATATGCCATCGGGCGGCGTGGCTCGAGAGGATAAGAGGCGGCCTCGTGGAAAATAATACCGAGTGAGTCAGAGGGAGGGAGGGAGAGAGAGGAGAGAGAGAGAGCCAAGATCACGGCCATTATCTTATCACCGGCGGGGATCTCTCCATCGCCCCTGCCGCCCGCGTGTAAAATATTCGAGGCGACCGCCTGGCAAATTTAATGTTTTTGCAGTGTCAGGAATAATTTGCGCGAGAGATGGCTCGCGAATGTCTCTCGCGATGCTAATACGGTTGGAAACGTACTCGGGCGATACTCGACGGACGCGGCTATTTGTTGCTGTAATCGTTTTGTTTTTCTCTCTTAATACTGGATATATCGCGATTTCATTTCTCATTGTAATAATATAATTATATTATATATATATATATATATATATATATATATATATATATATATATACATTTATATACACACGCTGAGAAGAGTCTTCGAAGTTCAAATCGCATGGGATTTGATTTATCCTCGCAGCTCTATGGAAATTATTCAAATGAATTTACAATGGATGAAGAACTTAGTTGAGCAGATTTACGAAATTGAAAATAAATTTGAAAAAATATCTCGAATTGCTAGCTTGGTTTTTTCTAACTGTATGGCTAATTAAAATGGAAATCAAATATGAGAACGCATTTTTTTTTCAAGTAATTCATTCGGCTTAAGAAAAATCTTACTTTGAAAAAGTTTGCTGTAATAACATCATGAATAATAACAAGAGCATAATATATATTCAATAGATTTATAAATACACATTATCATGTTTTCGAGCTGATATTAACATTCCATCGTAGATACAAATTTATATCTATCAATATTATTTTACCTGCGGTAAAAGCAAAGTTTTTACTGGAGATATCGTAGAGTACAGTGTTTATCATATTTCTATCAGGTTTTTTATCATATTTATAAAAATCATATTCAGTTTTTATAAACAAATATATTCAGTTATTATCATATATATATAAATCATCCAAAGAAACCCTGAATTGAATTGGTATTTGAATTTCTTTTTGACAAGGACTTTATTATATTTCAAACTACTTTATTCGTTTGGATACACCGTACGACTACAGATTTCTTTTTCATACATACTTCGATCGTTACGACATCGAATACGCAGAAAGTAAAAGGTTTTCGGCAGAAAAATACAGATGAACTTGTTTTCGCTAATATTATGATTTCAGAATCGATCAAATCAAAATACTCTATAGCGTAGTATAAGCAGGTATAACCTTATAGATCCGATGAGCTCTTCTTGAGAGTTGATCGGTAAGTGAAAAAATTTTGCCGGAAAAATTTTATTCCGGAAAACTTTTCCGGATACATGTTTTGTCCAAAGTTTAGGCGGGAAAATTCCTATATAATAAAGGACAAACAATTCTTTACCGATCTTATAAGTAAAAAAAAAAAACAAAAAATTGAAAAAAAGGAAGCGAAACAAAAGATCAATGGATTCTCTCGCTCCGTCGCGAAGACACCAAATAATGACAATTCTGTTGACACTTCTCTTTTTGCCCTCGAATTATAAATCGGCTTCCGACAAAAACCAAGAGCCCAGCGTTTTAAGCGAACGAGAAAGAAAAAACGGACGACCGCAAAAAAAAACAACAACGACGACGACGACGACGACGACGCAAAAAAAAATCCCCCATACACGGGAACTGCCCTCATAATACGAGCGCGCCGCGCGAATTTTCCAAATCCCGCGCGATCGGGCCTCGAAACCGCGCGTAAGACTCTCACGCCGTGGCCGCGCGCGCGCCATTTAACCCGCGCGACCGCAAAGGATAAAAAGCGCGCGCGAGCTCACGCGTGTAATACGGCCGTCGTCGCTGCCGCCGCCGCCGGCGCCATGATCGGCCAACAGCTCCAACGCGAATCTGTATATATATATATATATTATATAACTGTATAATATATATATATATATATATATATATATATATATATATCGACACGATGCGTCACGCAAAAAATATATATATATATATATATATATATATATATATATATTTACGCGCGCCTAGGAAGGGATTAATCTACACCAACCTAGGGGGGAGGAGGAGGGCGTCGGAGTATAATGGAGGAGACAAATAATCGTTACGGGATTTTCTCGCGCGAATCTTGGCGGTTGGAGGTGGGGTGTGAGAACGAGGAAAGGCCATCGCTACATAGTATATATATATATATATATATATATATATATATATATATATATAGTGGATACTATTCACTGGACTTTCAGAGATAGATAGACGGCGGCGGGTGTAGGGAGGGGGGTGGTGTAGTCGGCGTCCGAGTTCCGGCACCACGGGCAAGCGAGCGAGCGAGCTTAATCTCCGCCGCCCGCCTCGTGGAACGGGATCGAGCGACCCCGAGCGCTCTCTCTCTCTCTCTCTCTCTCTCTCTCTCTCTCTGGCTCTCCGTCGTCCTTTTGATTCCGTGCCAGCGATCCTCGCGCGTTCCGAGGCGACGCGGAGGCGAAGGACGCGCGCTTCCGCTTGCATAATAGGCCGCGGCAGGGACGGGGACGGGACGGGACGGGTGGTTCGAGCCGTCGCGCGGAGGTGTCGCGTTAAATTGGCGCGCGAGCGTGACCGAGCCGCCTCCTCGTCCTTCTCCCACTCCTCCGTCGCGGGCCGCGGCGGCGGAAACCGACGGCGCGGCTCTTAATTGCCGGCCGGCCGGCCGGCCCGGGGTCCTTCCGCGTTCGAGCACCCGCGCGCGGTCTTCGTCGTCGTCGTCGTCGTCTTCGCGATCCCCTCCCCCCTTGCCCCTCTCCCCGCCGCGTCCGCCGCGACGAGGAAAGCAAGCCTTTTATTTTCGCGGGCAAGGTGCACGAAGTGGATGGCGCGGGGCAGGCCGAGCGTCGCGGACAATTCCTTGCCCCGCCGAAGGCAACCTCGCGCTCGCGCGCGCGCGCACTCGCTTAAGATATATATATATATATATATATATATATATATATATATATATTTATCACACTCTCGGCGCTCGGTCCCACCGATCTTTATTTTAGAGATTTAGACGTGGCGATTTCGGCGTATAGATCTACTTCGCGAAGTACGGTGCTGCTTGAGAAATTGTCCGCGCCGGCGTATAATCATAAAGGGAAAAGGGACTTCGTTCCACGCGACGATGCCCCTGGAGAGTGTAAAGCGCGCCTGCGCATGGGTTTGCTCGTGCGTCGTCAATTGCAATGCATTAAATTACATGTACGCGCGCGATCTTTTGTCCCGTCACGGCAACGAGATAATCGACGGTATTAGGCAAAAAAGGGGCCCTCGCGCTGGGGATATCTGCGAGCGGCTTTGGCGCTCGATGGTGTAAATACTACTGTAATTAAGCAATTTGCGGCGCTCGTCTGGCCGGCGTAAGTGTCAAGAAGGCCCCAATTCGCGTCGTACGACAATTCGCTGTGATTTCGCGGCACCGTAAGACGGCGACTCGCGCGACAAAATTAAATAAAGTCAATTTCCATGTCCCATCTGAACGTCGACGCCGTTATTTACGATACGCGCCTATAAAAGCACGCGGATATATATTTCATTGGAGAATGTCAGCTGTATATTTAAAATGTACTAATTGCGAATAATGCACCTGCTGCGCTAATCTTAAAATACAGATTAAAAATATTTCCTATAGATAACTCTGTATTTGTAAAGATTGTGTACAGCTCAAGAAGCCTTATGGAAGCTTCAAATAAAGCCTAATTAAGTAGAAAATATTTTTTTATTTGTGGTATTTTCTTTTTTTTATACGCGGTAACAATTTACGATAATTTGTTGAATTCTCAGTCACCGTACGTAAATTCGCGTCTACGATGTAGAGTATGAAAAAAATAATAACGAAAATATACTTACTCGTTCTGAATATTAATAATATAAAGGCGATAAAAGAAATACTTGGATAGTTATATGGGTATGGTTTTCATTAATCAATAGTCGTTTCAGCGGTTAGGCCATTTTCGCGATATGAAATAAACTGTGGACCGTTATAGAATAAATCTGATAGATCTTGCGCCTTGAATATGGGAGAAACGACGAAACGGAAGTCGGTTAATGAGTGTACTATATTCTTAAAACTAGGAAAGTATTCCTATTTCGTGGTTTTCTTTTTGTCAACTTAATTAATATTTTAATATTTAACAGTTTTTGATCCAGGAAAATAAATCAAAACTGTTCGACACGTCGGGCAAACATTCAATAAGATACGGTAAATTTAGGTTGTCAGGTCATTCGGGTCGTCCTTTGCTAGTCTAATCTGCTTTTTATCTTTATATTTATGAAAATTTTTTATATTTTATACTTATTGTTTCTATTCTATTTCATTTGATTTTTAATTTATTTGTATTTGTAATAATAATTTATTTTGCCGATTCAACAGACATGATAATAATCGAGGACAATCCAATATTCATTGTATAATTATAATTTCAATTATTTCGTAAAGTCAATCAATATGAAATGAGAATGACCTAGTAATAGCTAGAATTTCGACCGATAATAGCTTGTACTATATAACGACGTATGTTAAGTATAATTTTGAATTATTAGGAATGTTTTCACGTCTATACAGGAGATTGAAGAATTTTTTTCTTCTTCAGTAGTATAGAACTATATGTGGCTGGCTTTGAATCAGTCGCTGAGCTCGTGTGTATGAGAGACATAACAGGTGTTCTGAATTTGGAGGTGCACTGGTAAACCGGTTTTCAGTGTAATACACTTATGATATAAACTCGAACGGTTTAATTAGAATCGTGAGAACTGCGTTCTCTTCTATATAAAAGAAGGGCAAGTGTACGAATGAGGCAAGTAAATAAAAAAATTAAAAATAAATAACTAAATAAAAAATGACAAAAAGCTTCGAATATACGTTTTATTTACTGCTTTTGCTTTTCTTTTTTTATTTTATTACTTATATGTCAAAATCGATGTCTATGAATTTTAGCCTTCAATTATTACAATTCATTGATTAAGATTTATTTTAATTTTCTTTTTCAATACACGTGACTTTTAATAAGTATATGTAATAACTCTATTCTTTTCGGAAATCCGAAGATTTATTGGCTTTCTGCGAGCTCGATGAAAAAAAATTAAGTTATGTAAGCGATAAGAAAAATAATTAGTATTATCGAAGTGTACGTCTCACCCGAATAACGCGCGGGCTCAGATGCGCAGGCGAAACGTATATTTCAATGGGGATGATTAAAAAAAAAAACTCATAAATACTTATAATTTCTTATAATTTCAATATGAATGATTCTATTCGAGCTATTTAGAATTGAAATTTGTTTATTTAATTTTTAAATATCGTCTACGATCCTAATGTAGTTGATTGGATAAATTTTGTACTCAAGCTTGCTTATTAAACAAATAATGGATTAATAATCGAATAAAAAGCAAATTAATTTAGATTGAGGAAAAATATTTATTATACGCCTTATTGTACTCCTGTAACATTATTTCTGTACGCGAACGTTTGCGAAACAAAAGACTGACTTTGATAAACAAATCCTATATTTATAAGCGATCATTATACTGTAAAATAAAATACTTCGCCCCGGCTCCGCGAGAAGAATGTTTTTGTTGTTCTTACATCCCCATCATCGACGGAGATGCCGCTCCGATAAGCTTTAAAGCGACTCTGGCCTCTCCTATCTTAAAGTATAGAAAAGATTCTGCGGAATTTCTTTGATCGATATATATATATATATATACATATATATATATATATATATATATATATATATATATATACATATATATGAATGTATCCGTGACTTATATAATGCAGATCTTTTATTCAGGTTCCAATTTCAATATTTCACTCTCGATCGTATAATGCGCCCACGCGACGAAGACAATATATAGAACGTGCATCAAGAACTGAGTATACATATATATATATATATATATATATATATATATATATATATATATATATATATATAATATAGATAGAGGTACCGGATTATACAGGCAGGACAGTATATGTTACCAAAACACCTATAATATGCTGTATGCTCAAGTGTGGGAGAAACTTTCAAGATATACGTTTACGAATGTAGAACGCTTTACCGGTAAGTATACCGTTTTACTTTATTAAACAGCCACTGTCTTTAAATTTTTTTTTTTTTTTTTTTACATCCTCGCTCACCTCACTCCTCCCCCTCCCCCTTGTGCCGCAACGCGCGCGCGCGCAGGCAGAGCCAGTGCAAATAAAGCGTGAAACAGTGTGTACATTATACACTTGGATTTTTATTTTATACGGCTCGATGCTTTTTGCCGATCGACCTTTTTTTTTTTCTAAATTCACCACCCCTCGCCGCCCCACTATGCCGCTCGAAGCGTTCGCGATGCGTGACACATTGTCTTTCTGTAGGTATACACGTAACTTTTTCACACTTTTAACCGTACAGCCAGCGGTCGCGGTCGGGATTCTGCTTGACTTTTAAACGCCTGCACCGACCGGCTGCCGAGCATTCTTTTATACCGTTTAAGGGAAAAAATTTCGTCTGCTAATGTACAATGAAGAACGTTGCGCGTAAAGACGTTTGTTAGTCCGTGAAAATACGATCGACACGAGAATTTTGCATTTTTTTTCTTCTTAAATCTTATGCAAACGTATCGCGCGATGGAAATTTTTCATCGCGCTGCAGTAAACGGCTTAAAATTCTAAGTAAATTCTTTCTTTATTTTCATCATCAGTGTCACGCGTCGTTTGCAAACATTGCATTGATATAGAGCGGACGTAAATTCAGCGGGCCATTAGCTATAACATTCTCATTATTTAATGTCTATATTGCAAATGTTATTTTCGCATCGATTATTTCTTGCTCGATCGGCGGTTAAAATTCCGTTTTGCCTTAAAAAGCTTGTGTAAATAGCGCAACGTTTACTTAATTTTTTATTTTTGTGCGCAGAAATACCACTTCATATCTACTTACGTAAATACACTATTTTCAAGAGAAATTTTATTATTAAATTTTAATTGTTTTTATCGAAAAGATAATATTTTACAACCCACAACCGCATATATACATATGCATAATGTGACTTTATATGGACTTCGACGGGCTCTTAATCAAAAAAATTTTACCCACTACGCATTGCATTCGATCTAATCGAGCTACGATCGAGAGAATTCATTTGCGTATCCACCGTACATAATTCAATTTGGAATTTGTTATACGAGAACGAGACTCGTTCTCGGACAGCGGCGCGCGGAAGAGAGAACGGGGGAGGTGTGAAGCAGTCATAACGGTCCAATTAAATGCCACGTTAGCCGACTAATTGAAAAAATTTAGTGGGAAAGAGAGAAAAAAAAAGACGAAAAAAGAAGGTCCAAGTAGGCTGTACGGCGCGCGTTCGCCCGCTCTCCGGAATTTTCGTGACTGCCTGCTAACCACGATCCGCTCCGTATTAAATGTACACACACACACACACACACACACACACATACAGAGACACACACATAAATATACTCTCTCAATTCTATAGGCACGCATACACGCGCAGGCACATATAAATATATATCTATGTATCAAGCCCGAATGATAAAAACAGGCGAGGGCAATCCGATCACGGAAGATCAGTCGCGCCCCGCGAGCCATTCGGATTTTACAATCGGCTCCTAACATATAATGGTTGAAAACGCGTCGCGAGAGACACGCGCTGTCGGACCGGAACAAGGTTAGATCGGTTTAAGGTGGCGAGCGAGAAGAAACGAGAGCGAAAAGAGACGTGAAAAAATGACGGCGCGGCTGGGCGGTGGGGTGGGGGGGGGGAGGACAAAATAGAAAACAAAAGTGCACCACACATGCAAGCGGCGCCTGTCGTGCTGTCCGCCCGCCCGCGTGCGCTACGTTTCTTTTTCTCTCCCTCTCTGTCACCCTCTCTCTCTCTCTCTCCCTCTCTCTCTCTCTCTCTCTCTCTCTCTCGCGCACGTTAACCTCGATGCCCGCTAGAGGTATGTAACCAACTTGCCCAATAACACCGCCGCCGCTACCGCTGATCGATCCCATTCGGGAAGCCTGCTCGTTTTATTTCGACATTTCGTACTTCTCTCCCACTTCATCTCGCCCTCGTCCTTGCCTCGTCACTGACTCTGTCCGGGGGGGGGGGGCAGGGTTCGCGGTCGAGATAGCACTCGCGCATTGCGTCGGAATGAATATATATTAGGTGGCGTATCAAGTAGAACGGGTGAGAATAGCGCCGTCGTCGATTTCGCCCCGATCCGCAGCGTCGTCACAGCCTGTTGGGCGATGTATCGTCAAATTGGCGATTTTTTCGAAGAACTCGCCTTATATCTACATGGCATTGGATGAATCGAATTTTCATCGGTGTCGAATGTAAATTAGTTCAATGATAAATAAAATTTAGCCGCGACGCAGCGACGACTTGCCAAGGAATCGTTCTGCTAACTGGTAAGCGCCGCTCGCGAATTTTTCATCTCCATGGGGATTTGCGTCGGAGTCGCGCCCGAGTCTCTGAGTATCGTGAACCGCGCATACTCATCACTCTTTGAAATAATTTTACTGGCGGCACGAGAAATTTGTTCGTCTACCCGTCGTCAATTGAAACAGAAATTTCTGTACACGAAATCCAAGTATTTACAGTTCGTTGCGTAGAATTAATGTCTTTCAAAAGGGCAGAAAATAAAAATCCTCGCGCGACGAAAAAATTCGCGGATTCCGGGATTCGGGCGGTATTCGGACGGCGGCTAATCGATTGGCTGCTTCGGCTCCGGCGAGCCGTCACGGCCGTTTTGAACGAGCCGCCGCCACGGACGGTCGCGCCGTTACCTAATTTGTCGCTGCTGTATGCTACATATATATTTCGCATTTACCTCGTGCATACATCCCCGTATACCATCAGATCGCGTCTGGAGCATGGGAATAATTTGGAGCGCAGCTGAATTCGCATTAAGATAGTATGTGTGCATATGTGTATATATATATATATATATATATATATATATATATATATATATATATATATATAAGTAAACTCGACGCGCGGGGTCGCCGATGATAGGGCCCGCACTATACTATGTCGACGAACGCGCACCGGGATGTATATCGAGGTCAAGTTAGATAATTTCCAAGGCTATTTATCCTGGCGCTCGTGCGGGGGCCGAGAGGGGATGGGGTAAAAGCGTGCACGCGGATTTTCTTTGGCGTATATAATATATATATATATATATATATATATATATATATATATATATATACATCTTAATGCGAACTCGACGAACGGGCCTGCCCGCATTTATATATATATATATATATATATATATATATATATATATATATGGCTGTAGAAATGCTTTTCGAGCCGAGAGTCCGGAATTGAGGAGGGGCGCTCGTTTATTCGGTTTACTTTTCCATTCCAAGAGATTTCAATTTAACTTAACTGCATCAATTATGACGTTCGTATACTTAATCAGTAAAGTGGATTAGAAACATTTTCAAAATTAGTGCCTAGTTGGAAGATTTTTTTTTTTGTTCAGCCATTAATTATGATTGCGCCTTTGCGATTATACTGCAGTACGTGCATAATCGTAATTTTCTCTAATTAAATTTCTTGAAATAAAGTTTTCGTTTATCAGATTTTTTTTATTATTTCACGCATAGCAGTGATAGGTACCGTTTTTTTTATAATTATAAAATAGTGTCCAATAACTTAAATATGCATTGTTTTGAAAAGAAATATTATTTTTTGTATTCATGCTATTTGTCGCTCAGTTTCGTTTTAATTTATCCCTGGTTTTATCATCTATGACTTTGTCGTTTACAAACAATTTTTATCGGGGAAATTTTCGGAGCTGTTGAGTAACCTATACTTACATTTATATATATTATAAATACATATTACATATATATGTACACAAGATCGGCGCAAAGTGAGAATAATACCGACGATCCCATGTAGCTCCTACGGTAATCCCACTTTTCTCTTCCCGCACTGAAATAACGTCCAAAGCACTTTTAAATAGAACTTTTTGTTTTTGTTATGGGGACGAGGGAAAAGTTTCGCGAAGCCTTGGAACGGCCAGAATTCGCTTGGATAATCCGTTAGGCGATCTTTGGGAAGAATTTCGTGGCTTTACCGCGAACGGGGGTGTTATAAAAAACATAAATAAATAAGATGACAGCAAGTCCGTGCTGAAAACGTAAAAAATAAAATAAAAAAATAAACGATGAAAAAGTTAAACTGAAAGTCAAAAACAAAAAGTACGTGTGGATAAAAAAGCCCGACAACTTACCAGTCTCTAAATATCTATGAGATTGGCAGAAATTGTATCAATCGCTTCTTTTTTTCTGCTCCATAGTACATACGGACGATTCCCACGTTGGCGTAATTTTTTTCACTGCAGCTTCCTTCATTGTTTCCACATTTTATTCCCTACTTTTTAGTTCAATACTTTTATCATTCTTCTTCTTTTTTTTTTTTCATTTTGATAGTTTTCACGCCGTTATTTATTACGTTCTCCTTAAACAGATTAATCACAACGGAGAATTTTTTGGTTTTGAATTTTCTTTCGAATATACTTCCAAATTTCAATCACTTTCGAATTTGCCGAGATGCTATATATTTATTTACACAGAGATAATATTAATCGAAAAACTGGCATTTTAAAATTGAAGAATCCGCATTGGGCTGTTTTGCAATGATTAAAAAATCAATACAGAATATCATATTTAATAATACTGAAGGTGAAATAGTGTTGCAAGTTTAAATCATTTCACACGCCTACAGTATGCCAATTTCATGCTTTTGCACATCTTCGATCGTTCAATCTGTGTTTTATTAACATAGGATACGCACGACATTTATTCCATAGTTATAAATCTATTTATCTTAATTTTTAGGTTACATTGCAAGTGTTTTCAATGTTTTCCTCAATTCCCGTCTTAAAATATTGTACGATTATACGTTGAAAAATTTTCAATTATTTTTAAATGGATTATATTTTACAATTTACGACTTGCGTCTTTGTCGGTCTCAATATTAGTCGTTCAACTAAATAATACGTTAATATTGTAGTATTAAGACTAGTTAAAATCCGTTATTTTCTATATTACAGCGCCATAATATAATATCGTGTATCATTAATTAATTATGGTCTTGCAAGATGGCTTTTAATCGGTAGCCGAAACGGGGACAGAAATAAATAAATGAATATTAAAAACAAACAATAAAGTTCGTGATCGACAATTGTTAAAGAAGAATTTAAACTTTTCAGTTTTGTTCCACGATATTTCTTTATTCTTGAACTTGAATTGTTTTCCATTCGCACATTTCCAAATTTGGACTCTTCGACGAGGGCCAGGACAATTAATGTCGCGACGTAAAGTAAAGCACGAGTCATTCGCGATTATGTCGGCGAAAGCTAACAGGAACTCGCTGCTCGCGAGATAAGAGCGTGAATTCAAAAGAAAAGAAAAGAAAAAACAGAACGCGATTCCTTTATCTGTTACGTTCGAATCGCATTGAATTCTCGCGTGTACAATGAATTGGTCGTCTCGCTCTTCCTCATCCCCCTCCCGTCCCGCTCCAGAGCTCGCCGATACAGTGGGATCGCGGTACGGGAAGGTCGGTCGCGCGCGGCGATCGGCAAAAAGGCTCCGAAAAATCCAGTCCCCGTCTCCCATGCTCTTGCCGAAGTAATTGGCACCTGTACTTTAATTGAGCATTCTTGTTCTACAAGCTGTAAGCCGTTTTGTTCTTTTTTTTCTTTTGACCCATACGCAGATATATATATATATATATATATATATATATATATATATATATAGATACTAATTCATCGAAGATTATGAACTTGGCGTTTCTTGTTTAGATTCAATCTCGTATAGTTTCAAGAGTTATTGTTCTTTATTAACCTGTCCGAGTGCTCTCTGGTCCGATGACGTTATCGTTTCCCATTTAGTATATATGTATATGTATATATATGTATATGTATATATATATATATATATATATATATATATATATATATATATATATATATAGATAGATAAATGGGTGTGTGGAATCCACCGGGCAAGATCCCGTTTTAACGTAATACTTTTGATAAATTTTAAAGCCCCGCGGATTTGCGATTATTATCGTCTCAATATTACGCCCATATAGAAGCGAAGGTAATTGAAAAACCGAACGAACGTTGATATTCATTTCTTCCTTCCCCCGTCGTTCATTAATGAGGAAAATAATAATTGTCTGCCGAGTCGTGAGGGGGGAGGGGGGAGCGGGCGCGAGAAAACACCGCACAAATGTTAATTGAATATTTTGCTTCACATTTGAGCGGTTGTAAAGAAAATCTCGCCGGGCCAAGCGCATGTTTATTTCTGATCTTTATTGCCCGACGAATGGTGTTCGGTCAAGAAAACTGTCCGTCTCGCGAATAAAAGAAGGAAACATTACTATTCTAACGGTATGCCAAAGAACACACACACCCATATATATATATATATATATATATATATATATATATATATATAAACATACGTGTATATTGTATATGTACACAAACGCGTGATTCTCAGTTTCGATCCGGTTTCGACGCCGCGCGCGCAGTTGCCCGCGAAAAAATAAAATAAAACGAGCGCTTCAACGCGGCGCTTATGATGCCGATTCTTACGTGAATCATCAGATTTTGGACAGGCGCGAACTCGGACATAACGACGGATCCGCGCAGGATTGATTCTCTTCCCGGATTGCTGATCATTTAGCGGGACTTCAGTCCGTATTAGCTTGCGTCATTTGTTTGCGAGATCAACTGTCCCGAATAATTACTGTTATAGTCTCAGATGAATTGTGTGTGTGCGCGCGCGCGCGTGTGTGTGTGTGTGTGTGTATATATATAGGCAGAAAAACGAACAAAACCCAGATTCATCTGTATCGACTGGAATTCCAACCGATCGTTCTGAACGATCGGAAAAATGTGTAATGTTGCGCCTAGTATTGATAATTTTGTCATTATAAAATGTGATCGCTCTTTTTCGTTTTATTAATTTTTATTTTTAAGACCACGACCTATCCGAATAAAGATCTCGAAATTCGCCAACAGAGTGGTCATTATAACGTCACAACGTGGAGCCATTTATAGTGCTCGTCGAAGTCGCTATTATGCGCGTCTTCGTTGACGATTCCGTAACAGTAGACGGATAGATCCGAGACGCGTCGTTGCGCCCTTCGAGATTACCTCAGACTTTATTCTACGGAACGTTGTACTGTTCTCGGAGCGCATGACCGGCTCACGCTGTACTGGACGGCGAAGGGAGGGGGGGGGGCAATTATCACCTTCCGGGATCATAAAATTAAAAAGATGTACTTATGATCCAATAACGGCCTGTGTACAGATATTATTAAGCAGCCCTCTCTCTCTCGTTCTCTGTCTCTCTGTCTCTCGGACAATTACAATCGGCACTACCAACTTTACGAGTATTGACACTGCCGTTTCCCACCGTGTACGCCGAGCATATATTATGCACTAGGAATTACGCGCTTCGATAACGAGATCATGCACCTGCGGCAGTGGCATTGTGCTCTTACGATCTGGGCTCGGGAATCCGTTCTCCACTCCCCCTCTGATCGATTCGTCACGCTCTCTCTCTCTCTCTCTCTCTCTCTCTCTCTCTCGGCTCAGCGAACGTTAAGCTGGATCGCCACGTACAACGATCCAACACCTTCGTTCAAATCGACGATCTTGCTCGCTCTTCTTATGCAATTGTCCATCATCGATCGGGCTTATTCGTTGGAATATCTCCCGTCCTCGAGTTCCGCGCTCGAATCACACGGACGTATCCAGGAATTGGGGTATGTTGTTTTACGCTATGCACAACCGGTAGGTAGATTTGAGCGTATTGCTCGCACCTTCGTTCTGTCGCGTGTGCATCCTGTGGCGCTGATATGCCGTTCCTTCTACGTCTATACGATATATTATGTTTGTAAATTGAGCGCCAAAGTGTCGGGAGCTCTGCCTGGCCTGGATCTCGATCGATATATCCATCGATCGGTCCGTCGCGCTGAGTGTAATAAGGCTTCCGATTATTATCGGTGGTCGACTTTTATGGAGCGATGTTACATCGCTTCGTAATTCATCATTGTACACTGTGTATCCTAATTTTCAGCCACCCGTCTCGAAGATATACGTCTACGATCAATTTGATAAAGTCGAAATTAAATTTATTCAATCTGTCGATCTTTGGCTGCGCTTGTCGTAGCTTTTTGTAATTTTTACATTCATACCTTTTCTAAATTTTTGTTTGATGAATTTTTGCTCTTGCCATCGCGTCATGCCAACGCTGTGTTATTGAATTTTGACATTTACGCAGTTATACGTTAATGTCTGACTTCGATGATCGCGTGTTCTTGAAGTTCGTCAACTATATATCTATACGCGGATCTGTCTGTCCTATCAATTTATCCCGCATTTTAAGCGATTATTAAGCAGAAAGATAATTAAAAACAACTGAAATTCAGTAGAAAAGCGAACGAATGCAATATAACGAGAACAAAAAAAGAGGTGCGAGCACTTAAAGTTCATGGATTCCATAAGCGAATTTATTATCTATCAACACTATTATTGAACTTCCCTATCCCGTCGTCTTCGCTTCCTCGTTCGGCTACCAAAAAAGCAAATAAAATCCCTACGGCTCGTACACGGCAGAGCGGGACGGGCAACATCAGCAGCAGCAGCAGCAGCAGCAGCAGCAACAACAACAACGACAACAAAAAACGTCTGAATTCCCCGAGTTTTAATTTAATTAAAATGATGAAAAAAAAAGTAGACGAGTGGATGAGCGAGCTAGAGAAGAAGAAGAAGAAGAGGAAGACGAAGACGAAGAGGCAGCCGCGAAGCGCGGAGTGTGAGAAAACGCGCGAGTAGAAGAATACCCCCGGGGGCGATAATATATATATATATATATATATATATATATATATATATATATATATTCTATTCGCAGACAAAGGGGAGAGATTCTCAGAGAGCGAGAGAGCTGTGTGCTGCCGAGGGCAATTAGCATGTAATAATCCTGCAAGTTCATTAGCTGCCCCTTTGTTCGAGCCGTGCCTATATATACATACTCTATATATACAGAGCCAGGCAGCGCATTCGCGAGGAGCTCGCTCGCTTTATTATTAACCTGAGCGCAGGCGCGCGCGCGCGCGCGAATGCCGAGTGTTTATCTCTCTCTCTCTCTCTCTCTCACTCTCTCATTTCCCCCTTGCCTCTCCCCTCCTCATCTAACCCCGAGCTCACGGCGCATCAAAATGGAAAATTAATTCCTCGCGGCAAGAGGCGCGCGCGCGCGAAAGGAGCCACGTATCGATTATACCCGCCCCCGCGCGTGTGAAATCCCCTTGCCCCCTTCCCTCCCTCCCTCCTCTCGTGCCATAATAATGTATATGTATATATATATATATATATATATATATATATATATAGATATATACGTGGGCACGGAGGAAGACGACCTTCTCCCCGCCCGCCCCGCTCCACCGTGCGCGCTTCGCGCGATCTCATATATATATAGCGGGATTCCTTGGCGTTACTGTTATACTCGCGCCGCTTTGCAAAATCACTTTTGCCGCCGCGACGAGAACGCTACCGTGCTTAGAGGCATACAGCAGAGAGCCACGAGCTTTCCCATCGTATTGATACATAATATGTGTGTGTGTGTGTGTGTGTGTGTGTTTATGTTCGCGTATACAAATCGGCGTTGACGCGAGTGCGTCAACCGTCGGCGGCGCAGCTGTTAAATTTTGCGCGCTTCTCAATTGCGATACTTTCGTTCTTTAAATCAAGCTGGTCTGCTATATGTAAAGGTGATTGATGCACCTGTGCGCGAATTTTCTCTTTCTTTCTTTCTGTATTTCTATGTGGCTTTAAGGTGTCACTGTATCGACTTGATACTTTATTAGGGGATCAAGTATCTTTGAACTATGAAAATTGATAATTAGAATAATCCCGCATTTTCATTTAAATCGATAATATTTTAAATCCTATAGTTATAATATTTTTGAATTAAGAGTTGGAACTGAGGTTCGGGATATTAATGAATAATAACTCAATATTTTGAATTAAAATCGCTTTCATTCAAATAGAGAGTTAAAATATATTTCGTTAAAATGTGGATAGTTTAATTAAAATCAGAGTTTAAGGTTTTTTTTATTATTTTAGCATTTTTCCATGCAGCGTTCTTCTTTTAGGTATCGCAATTGCCGTACTTTTTTTAGAAAAGGAAGCTTTTACTTTAATCGCTGAATTCGGTAAGGTATAAAAATATAATTATATTTACATGAAACTTACGGTATATTTATGTACATCAAGTGTATATATCTTCATTTGTATAAAATGAAGATAAATTAAAAACCTCGATGTCGTTTGTAATTGACGCACACGTGCCCGCGTACAGACACGCACACACACACACACACACACACACACACACACACACTTTATAATCTGCAGTAAATTTACAACATTTTTAACAGTGCATGCTGTAAGTGGGGTAAATTTATAAGGATAGCCGGTAGGTTATGCAAATTATCGAATAATATTTTTTTTTTGTTTTGAGTCCGTCGCGGGTGTACGAGTTGTAGAGATACGGGAACATTTATATTTTAACATATTCATTAAAATTTCGTCGGGTTTTAATGGCTTCTTTAATGTAAAACTCCGTAATAAATGGAATAAATCTTGCCAAAGGTGCGTGAGCCAACGTTGAGTAATTGCATCGTGGTGGCTCGTGACACGACGGGTAAGTGGCCATAATACGTATGTACGTCGATTGAGAGATTAATCATTGCATATTTTTTGTTTCCTTTAAAAAAATTTTGTTTTGTTTTTTCTTTTATTTTTTGATAAATCACAGCGGGGGACGCTCGCTCGCTTTACCGAAGGTATATTAATCGACAATCGAAAATGTCATAACGTCGCGAGGCAGTCCTGAAATCCTCAACGAGGAACGACGATCGCAGGTCGTCAATTCTCGTACAAACGCTGCTGTAGCGATTCATGAAATTACCGCCTATACGTGCACATTGTCACGCTTCATTATTACACACGTACGCAATGGTGCCGCTAAGGAAATCCCACCGATTCGTTCGGGACGATCGGCGTGCCGCTCGAGCCCTCGGTCGTTCGCGACGAAGATATCCAGCGCCACGTTGTCGCGCGTCCTCGCGGCAACGCAATCATCGGCCCCGGCAAATAGGCGCGTGCGCCCCGAGGCGAGGACGAGGAGGAGCAGGAGGAGGAAGACGAAGAACGGAGAAAGAACGAGGTACGGCTCATTCGATCGAACTCCGACCCCGTCGCGTCGTTCCCCGTCGTCTCACGCTCGGCGCCCACGTTTTCGCCTGTAGGGCCCCTCCCCCTCCCTCCCCCCATCCCCCACACCGGCCCAGCCACCGGGTTCCGTACGGGCTCGCGGCAACGAGGCAGCCACGGGACGCGCGTTCTCCGTCCAGGCAGCGGCGATCGCGCGATACGACGATCGGCGCGGCGCGAAAATTGCCGACCGCGCGACGTCGCTCTAACAACAGAGGCTGGATGGATTCGCAAGAAAGAAAAAGGCCGAGGGTCGGCGTGGAATAAGTGGGAGTTCGTTCGACGTACGCGCGAACAATCCTCTTTAGAGTCGAGCCGTTCGGGCGACCCCCCACCCCCTCACCCGCGGAGTTTTCGGACTCGTGACGCGGGCCCGGGGGGGTAAGAGCGCGCGATTGCCCCTTCCTTTGAAGGCCCCCGTTCGCCGACGCGCTCGATTGGAAATCGAGTGAGGGAGGGAGAGGGAGAGAGGGAGAGAGAGAGAGGGAGATGGAGAGGAAGTGATAAGGCAGAACGGAACCCAAACGACAGCGTATCGACGCCAAATGCTCGACCGGTTTTTCTCTCTATTCATTCGTTCGTGCGCATAATCCCGTGGCTCTCTCTCTCTCTCTAACTCTGGTGGTTACAAATAGATGGAGATCTATGTTAAAATAACAAATCTGTTCCATTAACATAATTTACAAAACGGTATACGTAATGTACATGTTGGATCGCTGTATTTTTGATTTTGGGCGAGTTTTTATTTGTTTTTTTAAGCCTATCCAGTGCTACTGTTCACAGAGGCTAATGACAATGTGGCGCCAAAGTTAATTATCGGAACTATTGAGAAGTATGGATTATAAGACACGATTCTTTTCTTTGATCTATTTCTTATCTTCTTCTCTTTGGACATTTGGAAAAATATTCCAATTCAAAGGTAAAATAATTTTTTTTTTTTAAATAGTACATTGATAGAATATACGGAAATAATTCAAGAGCAGAGATTGTTTATCAGCTCACGCTGTAAACAATCCATGAATAGCTTGCGATAAACAATAATGAATGAATTCCGAAAGAATTGGTCAGAGATTTTTTGATCGCTGATGGTATCTTTCGAAAGATGCTGTTAAAAGTCTTTCCGAGATTATTCGCAAAATGAGAAAGGAGAATTTATATTTTAAACTTTTCAAGAAAAGTTCGCGCGTGAATTCAGAGAGCTATTCCGACGTAATATTATGGAAGAAATCGCCAAAGGATTCCGAAACGAAACTTACATCCGAAGCGATATTAAAAAAAAAAAAAAGAAGGAAACCCTCTCTGGTACATACCAAAAAAAAACTGACGCGCAACGGAATCGTCTTGACCATTCCTTTATTCGAATGCTCGCCAAAACACGTCCCCTTTCGCGCCGTTCCCTATCGAAAACCGGGACACGGAATCCCTTCGCGCGTCGCGCGACGCGATTGACGCGCCGCCCCGGCCGCGACTCTCGATCTGCTCGAGATATCCGACGTCAATGTCAATTCCGATCACGCGCCACGTAGCCCGGCAGATCGTACGATCGGGTCGATCGGCACGGCTCGCGAGACCCTCGCGTTGCCCTTGGAAATCTCGCTCATCGGCCGCGCGCTCCGGCTCTGCTCCAAATTCTATACGCGCGCTCGCGTACACACACACACACACACACACACACACACACATAGCCGCGAGAGATATTTAATTGCATTATTGTGCGCGCTCGAGATTTAGGAGTTCCGATTCCGGTAACCAAAAGAAAAAAGAAAAAACGATCTTTTGCCGCGCTACTAGCGGGCGAGCCCGTAACACGTGAGGGGAAACGCGCCGCTCCTCGTAAAATCCCGACATTCTGGAAAATTACCGGCGCGGCGCGAGGTTAACTACTCTTTCTTGCCGCGAATTCCTGCCGCGATTTAATCACGCGAGTGCGATCTCTTCCTCCTACGCCACCTCTCCCCAAACCTCGCGGCGGCCCGCGCCCCTCCTGCTTTCGAGACGGATCGCGGGGACCCGGGGAATTATCGGTTTCGCGCTAGTCGACGGTCCCTCCCCCCTCCAACGCCAAGCACCACCGCCGTGGAAACTTCCAGTAGCTCCGCCATATGGCGCATCTATATCTCGATGCTCGCTCTCGTTGGCTTTGTGTTAGAGAGTGCTGCATACAATGCCCGATAAGATCGCAGGGTGGGCGGTGAGGCGGCAAGGGGTGGGGTCGAGATGGGAGGGGGGTGGGGCAGCGGAGAGAGAGACCCATTGAAATACATTTCTATAATGTATACGTATAACCGGGAGGCGAAGAATGCGGTTTGCCTAGAAATCGGGATTTACGGCGCGATCGTTCACGTATGTATCTATATATATATAGAAAGGGGACTCGTTTTATTATATTGCATACATAATAAATTTAATGCGCATGCTATAATTTCATTTCATACATAGTATATCGAACTATTCATATAAATTCGCCTCGAAACTGGAAGAAGCAGGGGGATTATACCGTTTTGTACAATTTACACGCGTGACTTCCTACTACGATATATATATATATATATATATATATATATATATATATATATAAATAATCTCAAACGCCATAATTTCCTAATCTAGCCACTTTTCTTTATCATTGCGACTATACGTCTGGTCTTAGCACAATCCCCCGCGTCTAATGTGACTTTAAGTACTCGCGTAAACGCCCGCGTATGCGACTATCATGCGAGCATCAGGTGTGCGAGCTGAGAAAAAACTACCGATGAATCGAGCGCGCGCGTAAAGTCTTCGTCGTGTAGTAGTTACGCGCTATTTTAACGGTACGAGGGTACGTTTCTACATAAAACGGAGAAAGATGTATTATTTGGCCGAGACGAGGGTAGGACAGGAGAAAAAGAATTTGACGCGACGTGGTCGCGCGTTTCAGCGACTCTCTCTCTCTCTCTCTCTCTCTTTCTGTCTCTCTCTGTCTGGCTATATATGTATATATAACCGACACTGTATAGTCTATAGGACGTGCGCTGCGTTTTTAGCCTTTTAAGCGGCAAGCGTGTGTAGTTATAAGCCGTTGTGTCGCCCTCGGTGCGCCTTTTGACCCAACATCGGGCTAGCATTAATTGGTGATACTGTTGAGGCAACTGACCATGAAGTGGCTCCATAGAAAAGAGAGAGAGAGAGAGAGAGAGAGAGAGAGAGAGAGAGAGAGAGAAAGAGACGCATATGGGAGTCTCTCGGCGAGATCGCGCGGAAGAATTTTAGCGCGTACGATCGCGCGGACCCATTAATTTATGAGATAGGCGCGGGATGTAGGTTGCGTTGCGGGCCTTATCCTCACCCTACTTCATTAGATATGCGCGCGAGTCGCGCAGTTAAATATTTATATCGGCAATATTACCATCCCCCTCCCCCATTACACTCCATTCCTTTGTTTTACAGCTGTTACAGTTTATATTACGCGTATAGTTATATTACGGCTTAAAATAAAAATAAGAATAAAAATAAGAAAAAAAAAAGGAAAAGAAGAAAAAACCCGGTTAACCGAGCGCGCGGGCATTTCGGTCGCGCGGCGACGGCCGGCGGACGATGGCCACGATGAAATTTTAGGCCGGCGCGCGCGCAGTCGTAGGATTTCGTATTTTATAATTGCCCGCGAGTTTATAACGTACGGGCGTCGATATAAATCGACCGACGTGCAACGGCTCGGCTAGGTGCTCCATTGGAACGAAAAAACGGGATATGGCTAATATTTAGTCGGGATTATTTTTATGCATAGAATGCATCGAAATATATATGTACGATAGAATTTATTTTATTATTATACACATATATATATAGGTAGAGCCATAGATAAACGAATAGGTAGATATATAGTTAAATAAAAAAAAGCTATGAATTTACTGTATTACAAATAGTTATGGCGAGTTTTATATTCTTTGCATCTCTTTAATAAAAACAAATCTTTATTATTATTATCCGCAAACTCTTTTCTTCTTATGCGATTATACAAATAGAAAGGCTTATACGCGATATTGTTGTAAAACATTCCAATAATACTTTGGCTTCATCTAACATTAGCACCATTGTACGTTCTCTATACGTTTTTTTTCAATCGATAATTATCAATGTAATCAAAAGGTTTTGGTATATTTCTGGATCATGTGCTGATCCAATATGGTATTTAACGATTGTTAATTTTTTAAAAAGAATTCGCTTATAATTAATCGATAATATAAAGAATAAATTATAATATAGATTCTCTTATAACATATATTTATATAAATAATTCTTTATAAAAGAATAATTTTAATATGGACAAATTCAGTGACTTTGCGAAATATTAATTGCATCACGTATTTTGATTGCTTAAGATTTAAGTATTTTTCAGGTGAAATTTGTTGATTATTGTTGCAAGTAAATTGTATTTTCATTCTAATATGCAAAAAGTAAAATTTCAATGATTCGATCATCGTATTTTTTATTTAAGCGAATCACGAAACGTCAAAGTATCTTTACGTACTGACGTTTTTTCCTAGAATCTTCCATATGAAAAAGTAGTCGGGCGAGGAGAAATTTAGCTGCAAATAATCTAAAAAATAACTTAACTTTTATCTTTTATCTTTTAAAGTAGACGAAATGCTTACGAATAAATATCAACAGATTGGTCCTCGATTGGGATATATTTTAGCATAGTATCAGAAGTAATTCCATGAGATAATCTTAGATATAACAGGCAGAAATACACAGACATATTCCAATATCAAATTTATCACTCTCTCGTTTACTGGCATCAGCAAAGAGTCATTACAATTTGAAATTCTTAAGTTGGTCTTCAAGCAGCAGTCAAGACGAAGATCAAGAACGTATTCAAGGTCATGATCAGATAAGCGCTCTAAGTCAATAGATCATTCTGAAGATCATTGTCGAATAGCATTCTGCCAAGGTGATTCTGCCCGGTAATCCTGCCATGATTACGTATGTCCATAAGGGTTTGAAATACTTTCACAATTTTTAGACGCTTAATCTGAAGCATTGCCACAAACATTGCTACCGAGATTAGTTCTTGAATCTTTTAAGACAAGACTTAATCTTTCAATTTATGTGACTGCGAATTCTTTCATATATCTTATTGGTGCTAGCGGTGGACGCGGTTACGTTTGTCGATGCTCGTCACTTTACTACTGAATTTTGCTATACTCGTGTGGCGCAACTTTATATGCTCACAAAATATTTGAGCAAATCTCGTTCCTTTGCATAACGTGTAGATCCGTATTATATATATATATATATAGGCACCCTATATATGCATGCATTATATATATATTTTTAGAGGAACTGGTATAATAAAAGACCGGCCGCGAAGGAGTGATTTTCATCCCGATGCGCGCGACTGCACCACGGATATGCGGGGACGGTTGAGGGGGATGGGCGCGTGTCAGCACGGAGCCTCTATATTATCTGTGTGTGTGTGTGTGTGCGCATGTGCGCCGCATACACCAACTGACCCAGAAAATTGCGCGAAGACCAGGGAATCGCTGCTCCAATGATTCAACGCGGGCACGCGACCGGGGACACGCGAACGTCGGGCTCTCTGCCGATATTGCGTCATTAGCGAGAAAAACAAAAGAAACTAAAAAAAAAAAACAAAACAATATTCATCTTACAGTTATTCACTATAGCAGCGTACAAAGGATATTTATTCCTATATACGCGCATTTTTTTTTTATAACTATAGAACGGGCGATAGAGGGGGGGTAGGCTTAATGCATCGAACGCTATTAAAAAAGATTTAGACCAATGAGCCGTCGAGCTTCCGATACGGAGTCTGGTAATGTCATGACGAATCTCTTGTTTACTACATTGCCATCCTCGGATTTTTCCGTCGCGCGCCGAGGCTCGGCGCCTTCTTAACATTGCCGCTCGCCCACGTTGAGACGGAGGGCTTCTTGCGCGGTCCGACCATTTTACGCTTGGGGTAGATCTATCGCCGAGAGGCGGCGCCATTGGCCCTGGAAAGGGGGGAGAAGAGTACGATTCTTTAAGCGCGACGGCAACTTTTCCTGGATTGTATAACTTCCAATACACACACGCACACACACACGCACACACGCACACACACACACACACACACACACACACACACACACACACACACACACACACACGTATATATACTGTAAAGTTTGCCATAAGAAAATCGGTAGTTTATCTCCTTCTTTATCTCCTCCCTCTCTCTCTCTCTCTCTCTCTCTCTCTCTTTCTGCCCTGATCTCAAGAGGAGCTTACGATGTAAAGTGTGCAATTAATACCGCGTAGTCCCGATCGGTATTGATTACGCGTCCGCGTATCGATTCCTGCGGGCGACCGTTATATATGCGGCAAAACACAGAATAGTTTATTTTAACTCTACACAGCTCGGCCTCCTTTTTCACTCTATATCTATATAAACAATCAATTCCTCCGTAAAGATTGTAAAGGCATTTTATTATAGCCGCTGTAAAATGTTTTATTCGCATTCTCGCAAAATGTGTAACTGGCCAGCGCTGTGTGGCGAATTTATTATATATATATATATATATATATATATATATATACGAGATAGCTGATTTGATTTTCGCTGCGTTTCATTTAAAACGACTGAATAGTGCGCGCATATTACATAGAGTTTTAAAGGGTTGGGTTAAATTTAGATTTTTGCAAGAAACCTATTAAACGTTTAGAGAAAGAAAACCATTCAAACGAATGTTTGTTTCTGCTTTTTTGGGGGGAGGGGGGTTAGATAAAGAGTTAGTTACGTTCGTCTGGCTATGGCAAGCATTTTTGCCCATAAAATCACCCAGTAAACCGGTATTCTGCAAAGATTTAAGTAAAAAAATGAGATCGTGCGCCCTTGCCTGTCGATTTATTGTTATGCGATAATACGAGGTGTGTTCAAAAAGTAACGAGAATTTTGAAATCTCGCGGGTTTGAAGAGTCCGCCGGTATATAATTTTTTTTTATTATGTTGGTACGCATGTCCCTGAAGTACGATAAAATTTTCAGCAATACTCATTGCTTACTTTTTAAGTGGCAGCTCCTAATGTTAGACGTGTTTTTTCGAGCTCGGCGATTTTCGTTTGTCGCGCGTTTTTCGGTCTTGGCGATCCAGAACGCCTCCACTGGGAAGATTGAGCCTTAGTCTCGACATTACATCCGTAAACACACATTTCATCACCTGTTATACAACGTTATAGTAGTTCTGCATCGTTATTAACTTCATTTAGCGGCTCCTGAACAACTTCCATTTGTCGCTGTTTTTGTTCGAAATTCAGCAATTTTGGAACAAATTTGGTTGGCGCATGTTTCATATCCAAAACCCAAAACATCCAAAAAATTCCATGGCATGAGCCAACTGATATGTCAAAATTATCAGCGACTTCCCTCATCGTTATTCAGTCGATCGTTTATAACCATTTCTTTCACTTTTTTCACGTTTACATCGGTTGTTGATGTGCTTGGACGTCCGGGTATATGTCCGAGTCGTTCGTCACTTTCAACGTTTTCGCGGCCATCTTGGAAACGCTTATACCACTTGCAAATCCATGCTTTACTTATAACATACTCACCATATGTCTTTGTTAACATTTAACAAACTTCACTACACTTTATTTCATTTCTTACACAAAATTGAATTACAAATTCTTTGCCCATTTTTTTCACAATGAATATTGCTGAAAAAACCCAAAGAAAATCGTCATGCTCGAAAAAACACGTCTAACGTTAGCGGCTGCCACTTAAAAAGTAAGCAATAAATATTGCTAAAAATTTGATCGTACTTCAGAGGCATACGTACCAACATAATAAAAAAAAATATATACAGGCGGACTCTGTAAACCCGCGAAACTTAAAAATTTTCGTGACTTTTTCAACACACCTCGTATATCGAGCATTTGAAATTCGCGTTTTACGAATTTTCAAGCGTAACAGATCAATTTTAAAGGCAGTATTCAATAATCCAGACAATCGTATTCAAATATCATAATCATGGGAACAAGGATATATATATATATATATATATATATATATATATATATATATATGTAGAATCTTTCCCAACCCTTCCACTGGGACACATGGTTGAGAGCATATTATAGATCTCGACGTCGACTCTTGAGGCCTTAGAGGATAGGGTATTTCATGTTTTAAAATCATTCTAGTATCTCTGTAAAAATCTAACAATGTTCAATAGGTTGGAAAGTAGTTACTAGGTATTCAAAATAGAATCAACTATCATGGCGTAAAACTTAGATTGAATAATGTGCAGATTGTCAATAAAATTAAGAAAGAGGTAAAAACTAGGTTTAAATATAGTAACAAACAAGGCAGAAACTCAATTTTTTTGAACCTTGTTTCTGGCAAGTAAATGAACATTTTAATTCGAATTTAAATTTCAATTGCGATAATCGAAAAAAATTAATATAAACATAATATTTTCATATTATATCATTTGTAGAATAAAAAAATATAGTAAGATAATAAAAAAATAAGATACGTAAATAGTTTGACAGAATTACAAAAGAATAATAAAGTCTGTTTTGAGAACGAGGCTTTTAAATATCAAAAATTTAACTTCGTTTATCATCAATACTTATAAGAAGCCCACTGGAAATGAGATTTATTTTACTAATAGCACTCTCAAACAATGAAACATCCTTTTCATAAATCAGTATTTTCATAATTTCCTAAGGATTCTAATGATATCTTGATAGTTCAGCGTCAATGGTAATTTTAATGAGATATTTCATTATAAAAGTCGTCACATCGTGTACTGCCGGAAGTGTCAGCCGTACAGGCGAGCTGGCAGACGACGTTCGACAATGCTATCCGCGCGTAATTCAAAATAGCACGAGATATATGAAGTATTCTAACAAAAATTATTATACACGTAATAATTTTATGTCATTGTTATTATAATAATATTATGGTTATTTAAGATTATAAATAGGTATTGTAGAAGGATTTTTATAAATCAACATGGCATTCAACATTTATTATTTTAACTATGACAAACAACACATTAAAATACTTCAAACGTTAACAAGAGAATCGAATTACAAATAAATAATCATCTTGCTTCTAATTATTAGATAAAAAATTCCAATTGAAGAAATATAAAAGTTTCTTATTATTAAGAAACAAACTGTAAATATTATTCAAAATACTTTATTTGAACGTTATTCTTTTGGTTATCTATCAACCATTGTGATTTGGCAATTGTGATTTGGCATTTTTCAATAACAACCAAGTAGATTTATGTACGATTTGATAAATAAATTAAAGTACTTTGGAAGTAGAGAGTTTAGGCTATTCTTACATCAATTTGTAGTTAGTTTTTGGCTGCTCCGACAGCGCATGCAAACGAATTTTAATTAAATTTTCACTCCTTCAATTCTGACAACATTACCGATAAAGCAGCTGCAAAAATATTATTTTTTTTTTATCTTATACCTGCTTAAATTATTGAAATATGTATATTAATTATGTATGAATTAATATGTATATTTTTCTATTTATTTATAAAATAAATAACTTAATAAATAATATAATTTTACTGGTTTTTGAAATTTTTTTAAAATTTATGCGAAGTTGAGTTTATATCGAAATTATAATTTATCGGAAGACACAGGCACAAGTAATAACAAATTACCTTGTTTAGTAATATAAGCTAGATTCAGACTTCGTATACACACACACACACACATATATATATATATATATATATATATATATATATATATACATTGTATGCGAATGCGTAAATTATTGTCGATGCGTTTAATATGTATTAAAATATGTATATAAGTATAGATTACGCATAAGCGAATTCAATATTCAAAATTGGTAACTCGATATAAATTTACAATTTAATAATTAAAGTAAATATCAACGTCAATGAATTTATATAATAATGCATAACAATGATATTAATTTTTTAGCCGAGCTGTATATTATACCTAATTTCACCTTGTTTCAAGACAAATTTTAATCATAACTAAAAATACATGTATACGAAACTAATTTTCTATAGTATAATTTAGTTACGGTGAATGTATGAACATTCTCTTTCTTAAATTTTTGAATTCACTATATCGTCAAGCAATCTACAACAGCAAAATGATCATTGTGATCTCGAATGAAAACGATCTATGCTATTGGATAATATGGTGCTCCGAATTTATCGTTCGAAAATACGCAGCAACAACACGGTACCACTGGAATTCTAATTTTGAACAAATTCAAATGTTTTTAAACGGATTTCGCCAGTTATTCTCATGGATCGACCAATTTCAATGGATTGCAGAATGATTCGTTAACAATAAGCGTCCAATGCTTTCAACGGCCAAATGCTTCGCCGCTCGAGGCGTTTGTGAGCATGCCATCGACACCCTCCCTCTCCCCCCGCCTCCCTCGTTCGAAAAACGATTTCGACGGGAGAATTAGCACCCCGCGCGTAAACGCTCTCGATGAGCCGACCCCGGGGCCTTGCACGAGCTCGGAACCCGGGAAACACGTAATCTAAACGAGACGAGCCGCAGAGTTGCGGAGACGAAGAGGAATTACGAGAGAAACAACAGCAGCGACGAGAACAACAACAACAACAACAACAACAACAACAACAACAACGAGTCCTCCATGCTGAAAAGTCGCGTGCGCGCGTTGGAAGCTGGTGGTGGGGGGAGAGGGAAGGTAATAACGACTCTCCCATATATGTACATACACGCACCCGTATAGGTATATCAGCTTAACCGCGGCGATCTGCATCGGCCGGGGTCTCGCTGGCGCGCCGGCCGTGTGAGAGCGACGACGCTCTCCCGCGCGCGGCCGCCGCGGAGACTCCGTAGATGTGGAACGGCGGATAGCGCGCGATATACAGTTACCTTGACACGAGCGCGCGAGCGCCCGGCGACGACGCGACGCATCCTCGCGGCGCGGCGCATCGCAGGAGGCGCCGCCGCGCGGCCGCATCAAGGGCGTCGAAGGAGGTCGCGGGCATCGGCTCGGCTCGCCGCGCTCATCGATGCGCCGAGCCGCCGACCTGCCCCCCCCCCTTCCCCCATCCGCCCAACCGCCGTCGCTATCGCGCACGCACGCACGCGCGCGCGCACATACACATCGCGTATACTCGTGGGAGCCGCGCGAGAGCGGATTCCGCGAGATTCGCGCCTATGCCAATTTGGTTCTCTCTCTCTCTCTCTCTCTCTCTCGCTCTCTCTGTGGGTTCAATCGCGAGGGATCCGCGGCGACGGCGGCAGCGGCAGCGTGGGCGGTGCGAGCGTATGCCCGCCAAAGAGGGAATTTTGCGCAGCACAGGACTGCAATGATGTGGTAGTAGTGTATAATGGAAATGCTTTGGGAGCTGCGCATATATATATATATATATATATATATATATATATATATATATACATGCATACATACATACATACATACATATATCCATGGTTGTGCGGGATCTTCTATATATATCTATATATATATACATACATATATGTGGTCATTGGTGTCAGTTGGGAGGTTTTGAATTTGTGACTAAATAATTTGCGTATATACGACGGGAAGATTAATGCGCGCGCTCATATAACACGACGATTTTATTCGCGCTATTGCGGTTGGGCTGGCCTTCTTTTCGGCTGCGATGCAGTTATTCATCTTTGATTATATACATCTGTCTAAATTTAATGGAATGACAAATTGCTGTGAACGGAGTGACATTAACTCCTTGGTAAGAAAAAAAAATGTCCGGCTTTAAAGGCTAGCTGAAAAAACGAAACGTCGTTGGCGATAGTAATAATTTTTTTCAAAGTGTATCAAGAGTATAGCGTATTATTGATCTTAATATTTATGTAATAAGCATGTTGCTAAAATAACGAACTTTTCTGCATTTTTTTTTTTAATTTGAGCTACATTTGTTTAGCTCTCAACTTTTTATTCGAACGAGGTCGTGCGTTCTTCTGTTGCAGTGACTTCTTTTTAATTACCTTATATTCTGTCGCTACTCGATGAGCAAGGCTAATCCCGAAGATCGCGAAAAGAGAATCTTAATCAATTCCTAAAGTATCCATCTGTTGCAGGCTGTTCATGTTCTCCGTTCATTAGTAGCGTACGCACGTCTCGTGGGTTCGTTTACATTCAAAATTAGTCTGTTCAGAGCACATGTCCTCTGCGTTAGTATATTTGTCGAAATTTCTTGCGTGAGACCGGAATATTTAGTTTATTTATATTATCCGGATTGATTGCTGGATATTTAGCCTCAATCCCGGTCTCGTGGCTAACGTTTTATATTGCCATTGAATTCACCGTATCGATTCATTCATCGTCGAGTTCAGCATCAATAACTCAGTCTTTTGCGCCATCTGCTGCAGTACGCGTGCCGTTATCCATTCGAACACAATCTTATAACCTGGTTCAATTTCATCTGATAGTTGCACGCGACTGTCAACGGCAATATCATCGGCGTAGTTTACGAGACCTACATCCTTAGGTAGTTCCAGACTAAATAAACTGTACTATTATATTTTCAGAATGTAGGATAGAAACTTGCGCCGCCCGTTCTGCAATCCACGATTGCTTCGTTCTAAGTAGAGATCACGCGTCAATCTTTGGTCTTGTAGATAGTCCCTTATCATTGGTATAAGGATAGGTAGAATTTTTCGTCACTTCCATTAGTTTGTGTACATCTGTGTCCTTCGTAAAGCTGCACGCGTATAAATATACGAGAACCACTAGTAGTGGCACAGATAGAATTTTAATGAAACCATCGTTCATCTTATAAAATGTATTCACTAAATGATTATAGCCACAACGGTTAATCATTATTTTCTACATTCATTTTATTGCTCAAATACGTCTCTAGTATCATTAATTTACTGTATCAGTCTTATTCTAAGCAACAGCTGAAATAGCCGACTTCCATGTACAAGGCAGAGAGACCTGTGAATGGTTTGATCGTTTTTCTAGAGCTTGTTAAATATCTTTGCCCGTGAGTGATTCCTTGAACAACTTTGGAAGAATACGCGATCGGCAAAAGAGAACAGTTCGGAGTATTCTTCTCAGAATAATTTCAAAAAGCCATTTTTACAAATTCTATATGCAGCACAACTTAGAGTACGATAGTTTACAATACTTTGTCATACCTTTTCGTATTCTGGATGTCTCATAAAGATGATTATATAACATTCAAATCTAAAATGAACACCTATGTTACGGATGTTTCTGTAGACATCTGCTACCGTCTCATCGAACTCAGTATTGAACACTTCCATTTGCCTATACCGACACTTTATTTCATGTCAAATATAAATATTTCGATTTATCCATATGCATCTGCAGACTGTCTCTGTTTTACAGGTTCCTCGAAAGGCGAATATGGCTACGTTCTACTTTCCATGCCATAGAATTCTTAATTCTTACAGTTATTTCAGTAGTATCTATCTTAATTGTTATCTCCAAATATTTAATCCTGCGCAAAAATCCGAAAATTTTAGCTCTCCCAATACGAGTTCTCTCTGACAATCTCCAGTTTTTTTCCCAGTGGCTTTCATCTCCAGCCTTGACCACAATGCCAGCGCCGGATACGTTAGAGTAAGTTTTTAATTGTTGCGTTGCGGATATACATAGTTATGGCTGGTTTAAATCTCCAGTTTCTGTCAATTTCTCTAATCTTACAGTATGGATATGGATACGCTTTGGATATTGCTTTCAGTCCAACCTGTAATCAAGCTTGTTTGGACACATAGAGACAGTACAGTTAACCACTGTAGTATTAATGAAGATGCTATTCCTCTTGTGTGCCGCCTCAGTAAGGCGATTAGCTCTGTAATAAACATCAATAAAGACATAATTTTTTTTTTTGTAATGCATAACAATGTTGTCGTCTTATATATTAATGAATAAATTATTATGTATTGTATAAAAAAATATAGGAATATCGACAGCTATACGTAATTAATCATTAATCTTCCAAACTTAATTTAAAAGAAGGTCTCAATTCAAACCGTAAGTGAAAGAGATATTCTTATTAATATTTTTCACATTAGAACTATTACTTTCGTCTTCCAATAAATGAAAAAGCTTTTAAATAATTAAATATATAATATTATAAAAAATATTACCAAAACGAATAGATTCAACTATCACTAAATCATAAAGTGTATTTTGACTTCAAATATATAAAAACAATAAATAACTAAGATAAAAGTAAAATACAAAATGAGCCACTCATTCTCTACTTCTTTAAGCTTCACGCTGACGTAATATTTGCTTACTGATCGATGCACAATCCACGCTGTGATTCTTATCTGCAAGAGGTGTACTCACGTAGGCACGTAGGTTGCATCCGTAATCTCATGGCGCGGTCTATAATAATGGCCAAATAAGAAGAAAAAAAAAACAACGAGGGATAATTTTTCGGCATTAATAATCGAGGCATGGTGCGCGTATGTCGGTGCGCGTTACTCGCATCGTTCCGCGTTTGCCGGTGTATTAAAGTAGCCTTGGCGTTCCCTTCCCTCCCCCCCACGTCGGATTACAGTACCAGAGACTTCCGCGACGCGGCAAAGGGATATTAAATGCTCGCGTACGCGGAGCCTCGGATGCGCATCTAAAGTTGCATTACGCGCGCTCTCCCGACGCGCTCATTAATCCGGGACAGGGGGGGGAGGGAGAGGGATTTCAGGCCCGTGCCGGGCAGCACGGCACATAAATAGATCGATGCGATTTCCCCTTCAACCATTCCGCGTATTTATGTATACCACGGGAAGTATGCCCATTATATATGTAATACAGCGATTGATTGCGTAATGGTTGGGGGAGAGGGGGGTTCGGTCGAGATCGCGGTCATTTCGCCGTTTTTCCGAGCTCTACACCCGCTCTTCCATAATGAATTACGCGGGCATACGAGGTCAATTAAGATGATTAAACAATCCGTGGTGCGAATCCGCTTCTATCATATATATATATATATATATATATATATATATATATATATATATATATATATTGAATATATATCATAGTGGCATTTTATACAGAAATCCAATTTCCTCTCGAAATCGGCAAGCAGCATACACATACATTAAAAGATCTCGTATCTCGTTCTAAATTAAAGATCAATCATTATATGCATGAGGAGTTCCGCGGTTCTTCGACGTAACCGCAAATCGTGCGCTCGCACGCATTTGTATATATGTATATAAGAAATACACCAAGCCACCCCCCTTCTCTAACGTAATTTTCGCATCGCCGCATCTCCGCGGTCGTGCCACCCTGCATCGCTACATATCAACATACACACACACACACACACATATATATTTTATAGAGCGGAACGCGCGAATGATCGATGCCTCCGGGACTATATATATATATATATATATATATATATATATATATATATATATATATTTATCTGCTAATGTTTATCAACGGGCGAGCGATTCTCTCGGGACGCGTTGCATATGTGCGCTGATTCACGAGTATAGAAAAATTGAAAGGTATAGAGGACAGGAACGGCGCAGTTTCATCGGGGGCTGTCACGATCTAGGCGAAGGAGACTATGTATGTATGTATATATATATATATATATATATATATATATATATATATATATATATACGTATACTACATATCCAGATTTATCGATACGACGATGAGAGAAAGGGCGATGATAGGGGGGAATCTACGTCTCATCCTCAAATCCTCGTTAGGGTTCTCCCTCTGTGAGTCATGTATCGCACTAAGGGGATATAAGAAAGCTATGTACGAGGGACTTTACATATCTATATTATATATATATATATACATATAATACACACACACACACATAGATATTATAATATTAGTATATAATATAGTATATAATATAAGTACATGTGGACTATTCGAGGACATCTAACGGTGCGCGCACGGGCATCGCATAATAAAACCAAAGTCGCAGCTCCGGTCGCGAGCGATACCTTGACACTTCAATTGAAAAGGGGCATGGGATAGGACTAAAGAAGAGGGAGAGAGAGCGCAGAGGAGAGGATGAGAGAGAGAGAGAGAGAGAGAGAGAGGAAGGAGAGACAGAGAAAGGGAAATAACGTGCAGGATTTAAATGATACGCGCCATACATCGGTCCGCGACCGCGGTGCATGGGATCAATTTACCAGGCGTTCGTGGGGAATAAAGTGCGGACTCTTTCCAACTGTCTGGGAAAATGGGATTTTTCGCTGACGTATACTATATAAATATATACACGCATGTATATACATAAGCGACTTATACATATTATATATATATATATATATATATATATATATATATATATATATATATATATATATATATAAGTGTCGCATTCTACTTTTCTTTCCCCTTTCTGTAATAGGGCTTTTTTTCTTATTCGTTCGCACGACTCTTACGATCCATTTTGTTCACAGATGTAAATAGACCGGGACTTTAGACATTTCCGATCAAGCGTATAAAGTTCAATTCTGCGCGCGTGAATGAACGTTGTTTATTTTTCCGAGGATTCGAGCTTCTAGTTGATAATCTCGATTACGGAAAAAAAAGGAAGATAACATTGGTGCAACGCGTTTAGAAGAAAAAATTCCAGAACAGCAAGGAAAAAATATACAAAAATGATTAATAATAAAAGCAGTGAGGAGAAATGAATTCAATGAACACTGTTAATATACATATTTAATAGGTAGTCTAATAAGTCCTCGAAAATCTTTATAAAGTTAATAAATTTGAGACTAATAATACGGACCGTCAAGAAAAGTCATAGTGTAAGAGTATACCTTTACGATGTATGTATGAACGCTCAAACCGAATATCTTTTGTATTTGTCTTTATCATGAGTTCAGACATTCGGATGTACGTATATACGCTCGAATGATATTACGGAGTTTAGGCGAGGCTTTGCAGGGTTGAAATTTGTGGACATAGCTCGGAAGGTCAACGGGTCGCTAGTCGTCTCGAGTCGAAGAAGTCTCGGGATGAGAAAAGTAAGCGGCATTTGCGACCAATGGGTAAACCCCGTGTCTTTGTAATGTTGCATGATTGGGATAACCGTTTTTTGATGACACGACAGTACTCGGCACTGCGATTAATGCGAAAGTTTTCGACTACATTTTTGAGCCTTATAAATGCCATTATTACTTCTTTGCACTTCCCTTTGCCAACGATAGCTTCCTCATCCAGTATATTACATGTCCTAGTTCGAGCTTCGTCTCTCATTCATTCTTTAATAAATTCATTCTATAATTATGTAATATAATTTTTAGACGATTCTACTAGATATTCTACTGAGATATTACTTTGCTCGATCTCTCGACACCTCCAAAACATTTAAAGCACGGCGGGTTTGTAAATCCTGTCAGCTCGCCTGAAAATTGAACGAGCCCCGAACATTGATAATGTTATATTATCTTAACGATAAATTTCGCACGATTTTCGTATGTTCAATCCAACATAGAAATTTCTAAGTTAAGACACTGACTGGACTATAAGCCGACATTTAGTGAAGATCGAAATTAATCTCTTAAATCTCGAAAATCCTCTATAATTACAAAACACATTTTTTATAAAATATTGATCACACTGACGTTAAAACGAGCGTCATGTACATTTTTAACGGATCGACATCCACGAAAATACCATTGTACGGCTTGCCCGCGCGGGCGTGGAGCACATTTTTTGTCGCACACCCGCCTTACTCGTGAATTGGATCTTAAAAATAAACTGATCCACGTCCGCGTCTATAAATTATTGCGTCGTCTGTTTTGAATTAAAAAATCGAACAACTTCTTTCACGTCATTATCGTTTAATCGCATTAATCTCGCTCAGCGAAAGTACTTTCTGTAATAAATTACATTTTACCAGCTTGATCGGTTTATCATTGCAAACATGACACTGGACGATCATTAATTATGCAGGTTACAAATAGTATCACTGATAGAACCATTAATAAAGCCGTCTTAAGAATGATAATAATCATCCCCAACAGGTCGACCATACGCGCAATATCAATTTTCCCCGCCTCTCCCCCGTGATTTATTCATTATATACCGCGTTCCGCGCGTCAATTTCGCTCACGTCGCCTACTATGATGCCTTCGTTTTCTATTTCTTCATTCTTTATCTATCTATCTATCTATGTATCTATCTGTCTGCCTCCCTGTCTCTCTCTCTCTCTCTCTCACCTCAGCCACATCGGCGAATCCTTCCGTTGGATCGCCACGCCGGCCTTAAGAGGCGCATTATTCATGCGCGAGGCCTCAGAGGCGAGAGTAGAAAATTCTTCTGCATCGCCTGTCCGACGATATCATACCGACGAAGGACCCCCACATCGCGCGCCCCGTTCCTCCCCTTCCCCCAAGGCTAATTAACAATAAACGGATCCCGGCTCCGATTTTCCCTTTCCTCGACGACTTTCCAACCGAACTTCCGTGCCTCTTCCCTGTACATACATATATACACGTACTATCTGTATCGAAAGGCGGTCGGTCTTCGTTCTGAAAATTGCGCTTAAATCCCCGACGGGGGTGTCGGGCGCTGGCGCGCGGGCGCGCGCGCGCCTACCGAGAACCGAGCAACGCGCGCCTCTTCCTCGACGCCTTTATCCTCATATTTCCATGATCGCTTTCTCAAGCGAGCCCGCGTCCGCGGCTCGGAATGTTTCCCCGACTACAGTACAGCATCGTAGCCACTCGGCGAGCCCGCGCGCGCCGTTCAAGCCGAGGCAGAGCGAGAGAGGCAGAGAGGGAGAGAGAGAGGGAGAGAGAGGGAGAGAGAGAGAGAGAGAGAGGAGAGGGAGGTAGAAGATGCATCCGTTCAGTGCGGGCGCGAGCGCGCGCGGGGGGGGGGCGAATTGCCCCACGTTTGCGCCTAAGAAAAGAGAGGCGAGCTCCGCCAACCGCGGCTTCGCTTTTTATGGATCATTTGCCGATAAAGCAGCAACGGCAGCGGCAGCGGCAGCAGCAGCGGGTGCCTATACATACGTGAGCGCGCTCTTTCCTAGAAGGGAGCGAGGAACTGCCGCCCGCGGGAAGAAAAAAGGAGGGAAGCGCGTGCGCTGCAGCGCAAAAAGATTCAGGGGCCGATGATCCTGTCTCTCTCTCTCTCTCTCTCTCTCTCTCCCACTCCCACTCCCTCTCCCTCTCTCCACGTTATACAGGATTGCCGCGAGTATAGATGGGCAAGAGGGAGGGCAGGAGGAAGAGCCAGAGATGCGCATTAAGCTGGAATTCTGTGGGTATTTTTCTTCCGATGCCGGGGCCGCATATGTGTGTGTGTGTATGTATGTATAAATATATATATATATATATATATATATATATATATATATATATATACACGCCGACGAGCGTTCGCGCGCAATTATACCGAGGTCTCGCGCGGATTATTTAGACGGGCGCGGAGCGCTGAATCTTGACGATTTCTTTGAAATTCTTAATTGCGCGGACAGACGGACGGACCGGCGGACGGCTCCCCGGAGGCGGTGTGTTCTGTTGTGCCGGTCGCTTGCCTAAATTGTGCCGCGAGCGAGCGCCGAGCTAATGTTTGCGGCGCGTTACGTAAGTGAGGAAAATTGCGCGCGAGCGAGCCCCGTCCTTTCTCCCCCCCCCCGCGCGCTCCTGAATCTCGCGGGGCGATGAAAACTCATCCGCTGCGACGGGAGGGGTAGGGGCACATTTCCGCGTACGGCGAGCTGAAGCCGCGAGTGTATGTACATAAGTGGCCGATTGCCTCGAGATCGCCGCTTCCGACACTTCGTCCGTATTTGATTTTGATTGTGTATATAACTAAAAAAAATACTACGTGGTTATAGGGATGTTTAACGGAAAAGTGACTTTCGGGACGCTTTTCTGAAGTATCTCGTACTGGTGAATAATTGGAGAAAAGAATTGGTAAAGAAATTGGTAGAATAAAATATTTCTTTATTACTATTCATGTTATTTTTATTAAATTTTTTCAACGCTATTCAAGATTTGTAATTTCAACGATGGCAGTAATGCAATGGTATCAGAATCGAATTTTTTCATAAGCATTTGACGATGCTTCCTATCGAACTGTTAATAATTTACTAAAGTACTGATTAATTATCGATATTATTTGAAAATTAAACAAACTTTTAAATGAATATATTCATGCGTAAGGTCGTGGGCGATTATCAAAGTGGATTATGTATGAACATATTTGATTACGAATCAGATCGTAAATCTCCGTCGTTGATTAACGCAATTATTTGGAAGGGTACCGATAAAGCGACGTCTATTAGTATAAAAAAATAGTTTACACACGTGCACTTATATAATCAGATGCCATTTTTACTCCAATCTGTTAAAAGTTTTCTGCTACCGATTCGTACGTCAGGCTACGCAAGACGAAGCACGCCTCGTCTGTGCACACTCGTCCGTTACTACTTGGCCGAATTCGGATGTTTGCTCATCGGTGTCGTAATCTGTCAGTCGAAGGACTCCGTCTCCCTTCCTAACTGACAAGTAGCGATTTTTCGTACAGCTATTTGAAACGTGTAACTTCCGATTACAGCGAGAGCGTTTTAAATTTTTATTTATATCGTATTCTTTCGAAAACTATTCGCCGTTAGTATACATGTTGCAGGTTTGCAATAAGAAATTAAATTAGCTTTTATTTTGATAGAAATTGTTTTCACGGCAGGGCTATTAGAAGCCAGAAAAGTATTATTGGAGACACGAGATTAGGATGACGCGTCCTGGGATAGTATCCTCTCTAAGTTAATTGTATGAGCGATTAAAATTTTTCATTATTGGGTACGGTGTTAGCATTAATCGTATAAAGAACTTAAAGTTTACACTTTTACCACTGGGGTTCCCGTACCGAGCATTGGTCATAAAGGAGTTTTATGACAAATGGTATATGCGCTCCTTTGTTGCAGTTACCAATACTCATCCATGAATAACAGCTAACTGAAATTGGCGAAGCGGACAAATTATATGTAATTGCCATCCTTTCTTCTTCTTAGACGCTTGAACGTTACACCGATTAAATTAGATAAAAGTTGAAATGTCTATATAATTAATAAATCGCTCCTCTCCCGCTTTGTCTCTCTATGTGGTATCTATACCGGTCTGCAAACGCAAAACTGTTTCGAGACAATTAAACCCGGAGTTGAACGGTACTGCAATTTGAAGAACGTCATTTAAATATAATTACATTTGAGAAGACAACAGGCTCGCTTTTAATAATATTCAATTAATCTAAAACAAATAGATGTAAAGCTAAAGTGGAACGATGTTTTATAGATGGTATTAAGAACGTGTTGATGGGAGAAGCCGATAATTCGAGAATTCCAAACCGGAATATTGCATCGGGTATATTTTCGTTTTTTGTTGTCTTATTATTTGAAATAGACGAAAAATATGAATAAAAACTTGAGAGAGAAAAAAAGGTACGGGCAATTGCTCTTTCTAAAGCTCGATTCGACGGTAATAAACTAACTTGAAAATTGCATCGGGCCTCGGCGGTCCGCGCCCCGTTATGGAAGCGCAACCAAGCGCGCAAATGTTTATATCATAAAATTCTGGCACGGAATTCGAAAATGTAAAATAACAGAGAGAGGAGCTGGCGGAAAATGTTATGTGGCACCTTTGCGGTTCTCCTGCCTTCGAAAAATGCCCCAGACGTTTGTATATTTAACATATATACAAACATTTATTCCAAGATATCTGGAATTCTGGTTATTTCTCTTCCTTTCTTAACACATCCTGATTCGCAACGGTTATCTCGAGATGATTAAGTGGGATTCTTGGCGTAATTGTAAGAACCAAGCCTCGCGAAATAGCGCCAGGCCTAATTTTGCGCGTATTGATAATAATAAAACATTTCACATATTAATAATGTGTAAGCAATACTGGCAGAACTCGCTATTCCAGGCCTGTAAATAAACAGTTAATGCTACTGGTATCGTCGTAATTAATTTTGTGATGCGATTATACATACACGTAAGTAAACTTAGGCAAACTTATGCGATATGCATATGAAAATCCTTAGGTTGCTTATTTTCATTGCTCGAAGACGATCTCTAGTTAGGCCCGAAATTTTATGCTTATAATGTCAAGAATACGATTAGCAGCTATCCGTTTACATCCGTATAAATATATAAATATTTGATTCTTTCGATCCGCACGACGCTGGTGTTCATGAAACGGCATAATTCGCTGATATTTGTAAAAAGAGATTTCAATAATGATAATCGATAATACACAATTATTGTACATTTAGAGCTAAAGTTTGATCAACTCGACGACTAGCCAACGTCTAGCTTAAACCATTCAATTCACAGACTTATTATGATCTGCCTCTTAGTTGGTCGACGTCATTTAGGAAAAATCTTCATCCAATCAGCCCGTAAGGAATGAAAGGAATATATGAAATTTTTTTACAATTTTATCCGTAACTTTGGATTTTGCAGTGTTCGCGTAATTATCAATATAATAACGCTTGTGCCACGATCGATTTACGAACATTCCAAAATTCCAGTCTTAATGGGAGAAAAGGCGTGGGTTTAAGTCTTTTCTCCCATTAAGACTGGAATTCTTTTTTAGAAAGATACTTTTATTAAATTTTAAAAAATCGTTATAATATCGACACTCCGCACGAACAACCGAGGCTAGCCGCGATTAATCCTCGCGACAAGTAGGCGTCCTTCGTCGTGGATCCGTCTCTGGATCATTCCCATCGGTCGCTGAATTTTCGCGTAATGTCACGAAGCCGATTGGGCCGCGCTCATAACCGGAAATGGCGAGCTTGAAAAAGGCCTCGAGCTCGGACAAACTTAAGAGTACCCTGGCTGCGAGGCCGCGCGATCGCGCGCTCCGCGCCACCTCCTCGGTCCGAGCGGAATGCGCTCTTAACCCTCCCTCTCGCCCTCCCCCCCCCCATCAGCCGCAATCCGTCGCCGCTTTTGCACCTCGGATCGAATGAAAAAGAGCGCGGCCGCGTACCCGCGACGTACGAACGCGCGCGTGCGGCTTCGATCCCCAGCCGGCGCGCGTAATGGCATTTCTAATGGGGCTTTTTTTTCGCGCCGGTCGACGATTCGACTCTGGCGTCTCGCTCCCTTCCCCTTCTCGATTTTTTTCTCCTTCCGCAATGAAACAATATATATATATATATATATATATATATATATATATATATATATATATACCGCGAGTGCTGGCGGACTTTACGGACGTATACATACGCGCGTGTGCACGCTTGCTCGAGTGGCAATGTCCCTCCTTCTCTTTCTGCTACTGTCAATTATTTAGATTTACGATTTTCTACGGGTGCAGTGGCTCGCCTACTGCAATTCTCTCCATCTCTCTCTCTACCTCTCTCTCTCCCTCTCTCCATTTCCCGCCGGCCGTATGGTGATACCAGCCCCTTGCGTGGCGATTACATGCGAAGTGCCAGGCTCTCTCTCTCTCTTTCTCTCTCTTCTCTCTCTCTCTCTCTCTCTCTCTCTCTCTGTGGCAGCCGACGAACGCAGCCGAGGCGCCGCATTGTGCCGGTAAATAGCTACACACCCACGAACATAACTGCATTGCGCGCCCGGTGCGCACTCGTTGGGAGACATTTAACATGCGGACAAACGCGCGCGCAAGCGCGCGTATGTGTGTATATATATATATATATAAGTGTTCAGATCCCGCGAGAGGCAGCAGCACCGCCTCCTCCTCTTATTATCGTCTCGTTATTAACGATCAACGGACAAGTTGACCCCTCCTTCGCCACGTCGAATGCTTCTGTAGTAATAGTCTATATATATATTCTTTCGATGGAATTGAATGGCTATAGCGATATCTATAACTCGCATTCGCAGGGATGCCTGCGAAGGTCCAAATTATCCTTTTCACAGTCACCATAAGCCACTTTTAACTTTTTTGTCGTTTCTACTTTACTTGTACAAACTTTAAAGCAAAATTTAATTGCAGCACGTTGTTAAAAATTCTTATTCACCTTAAAAAAATAACATTGACCACTTTGATACTCCCACGCAAACTGATACTGAACAGCTGTATGTAATACCGATAAACTTGAAACTTGAAACTTTGTATGAAGGTAGAGGAAAAGGTTATAGTCACTAGTGGCCAAAGTTTCATGAAGATGGCACAGGTAGTGCGGATTTAATACCCGCAGTCTTAGAACTTTTGGGACAAACTGTATACAATTGACAATCTGAAAAGTTTTCTGTTCTATAATTAATTTCAAGTACATGTATGGAACTGTTAAATTTATTGATAAGGATCCGTGTGATTTATTAACGATCATAACAATAGCAAGTTCATCAGTAACATCCTAGAAAATGTGTCTCACATTGGACAACTTGCGTAAACTTAGTTTACATTAACAAAGTAAAATTGTTTTAGACGTATCGAAGAATGTATTGGTACTATTTAAAAAAAATGCATTTAATTTGTCGAATTCATGAAAAAGTCAATAGTGAAGTATCTTTATATTCTTTTTATTTGCCAATCCTTACGGATGCCTTTTGACTAAAATCCTATGCTGCACGAACTCTCAAAATTGGCGATATTGTTACGATGAAATGAAAACCAAAAAAAAACGAATCAATTTTTCAAATTAATAATGAACCAAAGTAGAGGTTGCAGAATATAGGAGATGGATATGGAAATAATAGAGTATCGAGACTATTGAAGATGAAAAGAAACAGATAATCGGGTAACAAGAATGATTGCTCTCACAGTATGATGATTTAGATTATAACCTGGTGACAAGATTTCTAGGTTCGGCTGCTGAAGAATAATGATCCTCATTTTGTCCGTAAAACGAGTCGCGTGTTGACTTATAATGTGTAGATCGGTTTATCTCAGCACTTGAACTATGTATCAGATCTATTAAGGATTTTACAGAAAGGAATGGAAGTAGGCCATGCAATTTTATAAAAGCTGGTCAACAATGGACGATGGGACGGAACTCTGCATGGAATGGCAAAACCTTGATCTTACACGAAAGTGATTCGTTTAGAGCAAAGTTTGAGTCACGACAAAGACACCTGGTGTCCTCTATCTGGTCGGATCAAAGTGCTCGTTTCACGAGTATCCCGTTAATGGCGACTCTTAAATGTTTCATTGCACAACTGCAGGGGAATTTGGTTGTCGTTGATCGCTGGCATGTTTATAAAATTACAAAATAACGGACCATTTAAAGCGTTGGTGGAGAGCTTTCATGACGTGGACCACTGTCCAAGGGAGGAGAGTAAAATTCATAGGATGGAACAGTGAAGAAGAATCGGATAACCGGGCGTAATCATAAAGAGAATCAACGGTCGAACTTAATGATGACCTTTATGCCAAACTCTGTCGAAGGCTTCTGTTATGCACTCGTTAATAAGTTCTATGGCTTTAAAAATACGTGTGATCTGGACAAAAGTGATATTGGCAGATTAGGATTTCTGATATTCACGATGCAGGTTTACATTGGATTTCGTGACTTTACTTATATACTAAGCCAGAAAATAGGTTTATGTACGCCTAGCCCGAATCTTGCATGTCACCGCGTGCAGCAGTTGTAATCATCTTCTACAACTCGTTTCTCATTTCTCAATGATTTTCTCGTTTCTCGTTCTTTTGTAACGTGTTTTAAATCTAGTTTAAACTAGATAGCGGTCTAACTTTCTTCAATATTGCAATACTAATTACAATAAAAAATAATTTTTTCTGACAATTTTGCCGTAATTTATTAACGTTTCTGAAATTCTTCCTTTTTTATATCTTAAACTTAGTGACATTTAACTGACAATATCGACATTCGCAATTAAAACTGTTTCCACGTAACACGTGCCCGAAGTTTTATTCGAATAGATTCAGTTAGATTAGGTCAGTTTTCTTTTCAACGATTTACTACACGAATCGACCGAAGACCGCCAATTAGTGTAAGAACAATGTCGCATGGTTTTCACCGATTTACAGTTGTGCAATTTTATCAACGATCAAAAATCCAGTAAGAGATGATGTTGCGATTGCCGTTTGTAAATCCGTATAATTTGGTATTATAGAATACGGACAACGTCTGTTCGTTAACATATGCATTATTGAACAAAATTACGCGTTAGTAAGAAATTTCCGAAGAATAACAAATTGTAACAACGCGTTCATGGATAACAAGTGTATTAATCTTTAATACAGATACTAATTTAAATTCTTTGCCAATAGAGGCACGTATCGAGTTGGATTTAAGCATAGCAGTTTTCGAAACATTTGGATTCGTTAAAAACATTTTCAACATCATTAAACGACCATTGGTTTTGCTCATTGTAAAAGCTTTCGTAAATTATCATCGTCTGGGGAAAATCATTAATAGCGAGTCGATTACGAAGCACGGAATTCCCAGCGACGATTCCATCCCAAGCGCTCCCCGAAAAAGAAAGAAAACCTAACGATCCCTGACGGATTTTCCAATCCTGTAATCGATACGTCCGATCGTCGAGAGAATGTGCGCGCACGCGCTGCGTATATCTATATCTTCTTTCTTTGCCAAGAGCGCGAGTGCGCAAAAAAAAAAAAAACAAAAAAAAAACTGAAAAACAGCCTCGGGATATCGGTGTCGGGAGACTCCGCTGCCCACTCAAACTCCCTACACCGATGCGAATCGGATAAAGACGCGGGAGTATATAGGGCGGGGCAACTCGTCGCCCCTGTGACCCTTTAACCTGACTTGGGGCGGTGGGCGTGGCCGCGCTGTATCGATGTATCGCCGATCACACGACGGCCTTTGGCTTACATGCACCGATAAGCGGCGCCTTAAATTGTAAATCAGTAGAGAAAGAGGGAGAGAGAGAAAGAGAGGGAGAGTGCGATTTTTATTCTGATTAATTTATTTAGACAAAGAAATATTACACCATAATATATTACATAATCTTCAAAATTTCTTTCGCATATATATTTTACAAATGTAACAAAACGTATCGTCTAATGGGAACATAACAATAAATGGATACTAAAATAAAGTATATGCATATAAAAAGAAAAAGAAAAAGTATTTTATAAAAGAAACGCGACGCAATAGACTACACAAGTCGTGTAACATTTCAAATCTATCAAATTACATTTTTGAATAAACAAAGGGGGAAAAATCAATTAACTAAATCTGTTTCATTACGCGTGAAAATTTTCTGAAAACTGTATATATTAATAATGTTATGCACTATAAGAGAAATGCCAATTTCATGAATATAAAAGCCTTGGGCAGATGTAGATAAGATGATTATTCGCTAAAACCTGTTCGTGAAGGCGACTTGAGAAATATTGTGATCCAGAGACGGCGAAATAGATGGAAATCTGTCTTTTTAATGTAAGAATTCTGCCGACATAAGCATTCGAACGTGATCGAATTTCTCAAGTGCCACAGAAATTACCTGGCCGCATTACTGGATCCTCGGAGTTGAATTTTAGATTCCTTTGATAATCCGAAAATGTGTCCGGTACAGTAATTGTAATATAAAAACAAATAAATAAAAATAAACTCGAGCAGTAAACGCAGCGCCCTTGACAATGTCACGAATGGCGAGAAATGATGTATCGGCGAACCGGCATATATAAATCCACGCTGCGCTAATATGGAATAAGTTTTTTTTTATTTTTGTTTTGAACGCCATCGTTATATGGAACGATTAAGTAATGCGGTAGAAAACTGACGTTAGAAATTATATAATATTTATAATATATAATATATATATATATATATATATATATATATATATATCCAGGCTAAATTGCCGCCAACTACACGTACTCCCATCCGCGTATCGAAGACGACGCTGGCGTGACTCGCGTCGTTAGAGCGTACTATTGCACTGCCAGCAATAGTCGTGGCCTCAAACTCAGGTCCGTCGCGGCCCATGTATAATACGTATTGCGGTAGATTGGCATTTTTACCTTAAAGATAACTCGTAAATAGCAGACGCTTGTATAATAATTCGCATTATTCGAGAGCGTAGCGTTACTGCGCCGCTTAATACGAGCATCATATAATACTAACCCGGGCATCGGCGCGACCGCTAACTCGGGCATAAAGTCGATACGAAATATCGACGGCGGGCACGCCATCCGTGCATTAGCCGACGTTATTGGATAACGTTTAAATTTTACGGTCTCGCTGTGCGTCCCCGTACATGCGCGTCCGGGTACACGTCTATTTAGTCGTGAAATTAGGGCCGATCCTTCGTTTTTTTTTTTTACCCACTGTCTCGGCGGAGCCAAACGAACGACGCGGTTTACGCGACATTTTTCGCCGGCCGTGCCGCGAACGCTTTACGCGTTCGACCACGAGGCCGGGAGCTTCGGCAAGCTCGGTCGTCGAGGGCATTTTAATGAAGGCCAATGGCGACGGATTCACCTCGCAAAATTGAAATAATGGCCGTTTTAATGCGCATACTATGTCCAGGCCGAGATGCGCGTATCTTCGAGGCTCGATCTCTTCCTACGCAATGGATTTGCCCGTATCGACCGATAACAGTACGCAAATCATTTTCAAACTAATGCATAACCAGACAAGTAAAACTGCATAGACGTTTGTCAAGACTATTCATTTAATCGTGAAATAAGATCATTTATACTTGAGGAGATGGCTAAGTCGATTTTTGCCGATCGAGCAAAAAATGCTCAGTTTCAAATAATATTATGTGTAAGTATTAAATTATTGTATGACGTGTATCTGCATCAATTTTATAACATATTTGTTGATTTAATTTATGCCATAATTTATTGAATCATTAATATGCCAGAAATTTTTTATGCACGTATCTAAAAGTTTACTTGTATATATGATAGATTATTTCAATTGTTAATAATCTGCCATTAATTCTCAGAATAATTATATATTACATGGATTATATTTATTATTATAAATTGAATCTAAAATTATTGTATCATAAATTTCATATTCATTTGCTGAAATTACAAATATTTAATAATCCAGTACTATGCAATGGTCAAATTTATTCTTTGAATATTAAAAGTTACATTGAAATCTAATAATCGATAATGTGTTTTTGTTATTTTCATAGAATTTTCGTTAATATTTGCTTAGACAATAAAATAACTTTTTTTGGTGACGTGAAATTAACTACTTTTTCATTTCTGAACATTCCTATTATCCCTAACCAAATATGTTCTCTATTTATAGAATTCAATTATAGCATTAAATCCACTCCCACGTGATTCGATACAAAAAATAACTTTTGTCATTTGTTTTTTTAAAGTAATTTCTCAATCTTTTTTTTTATCTTAATCAAAATTGAATATGTCAAAAAAATTTCTCAAACTTGTAGGTAGTTAAATTAAAAAAAAAATTAAAGACGCCTCAACGTACTCGTTGGTGTTCAATTATTTTTAATTCCATGTCAAATAATAAATTGATTATTATTTTGTATCACGAGTTTTATTTAGGCATTTTTTTAGAATTATTACTATTATTATTGCGGCCAATTAATTGAATTCAATTAAACATTGTTTAAATTTTCTCGCTCGAATGATACAAAATTTAATTCTTATACGCGAACATAATCAAAACTAATTAATTGGGAACACATGATTAATTTAAGTATATGATTTATTCATTCTATAATATAACTAATGTCTTTTTTTGAAATAATAAATATAGCATATTCTCGTGTTTTTGTTCTATTTGATAATTAAATTTAATAAAAAATGAAAAGTGGTATTTATAAAAATATTTTTGTTTTCTATAAAGAATCGATGACTGATGTATTTTTGTTCAACCATCGTATTATTAATTCTTCTAGTGATAGCTTGTTTAATCAAGTGCGACATTTTAATACTGTTTTTTACAATGTCTTCTGTTTAGTCGATATTTAAAATTATATAGCATTGTATTTTCATTAAACTTACTCTGACCTCGTATCATTGAACAATCATATATTTATTTTTCATATTTTCCCATAGCACTCTTCATAAATAAATTTATCAACAAATATTTATTCTGTCATTATGTTCTGTTATGTAATAGAATTAAATTCTCCAGACTAAGTGTAACTACATAATATATTTTCATTCTTAGTCTAAAATTAACTCGATTTAGACGCCTATAATAAATTTAATTTGAGGATAAATTAGCTACAATTGAGGATTCATATATATATTTATATATAGCATGAGCTATTTCAAGCTATGGAAAACTTACGCGATGCGTTGTTTATTTTCTAATAAAGCGGAAAAAAATATTTATTCAAGTTCTTCAGTTCGGCATCGTCATTGTGTACAATAATACAGAATAGCAGCGAGACAGACTTTTATCATTCTCTTTATTTTTGGATATGTGCAAACATTCGTAATACAATCGTAGTGTCAGAACTGCATATGATTAAACTGAAGTTTTTGTAAAATAAAATTTTATCATCCATTGGAATCGCATATTTTCAGTAGTATTGTTTAATTATAAGAAGTAAAAACGACTCTTTGCTTTGCAACTTAGCTATTTTCTGCTACGAAAGTAACCCACGCGCGCACGCGCGCGTTTTTTTTTTTTAAATAATATGTGAAATTACTGCCTCTATTATATACACTAGATGCTTCATCTCCATACACAGATCGAGCAAAAAGTACAAAAAACCCTAATATTGGCTCAGCTTCCTTAAATTCCAAGCTGAATGTGAAAATGAGTATACAAGCGTCAATAATTATTATACATCATATCTGTGTATACAGCTGAATGTATTTAACTGAACGATGCAATTAGCGCATTGCTTCAAAATTACGCTAACGAAATTTGTGTTTTTTTTTCTTTTCGTATTCGTTAAGGCTCGTTCCAATGTCACGAAAGTATACGATTAACTGAAAAAAATTAAGACACACACACACACACACACACACACACACACACACACACACACACATATATATATATATACTTCTTATCGTGGAACATTTTATAATCTTTTTGTCAAAAACAGCCTGACATAGAGGAAATTATCTTGGATACCGTCACATATATCCAGGTCGTAAGCCAATACAAACGCTGATTCATTAATCAAATTATCCATCAAATTAGTGATTCATTATACAAATTTTTAATTATTTCGAAAATACCGTACGCAGATCATTTGAGTTTTTATTTTTTAATAATGCTTGCAAAAACCACGTTTTGCTTTAAAATCTTTCATTTTTCAAATTACCAAAAAGCCAAATAGGTATTTCATTTATTTTATATTACTTCATATAAAACGAAGTTGAATGAACGATCAATACGAATATTAATACGACAATGTTGTTATTAAGCCAGTTGAACTATTTAATCGAATTTAGATTGGTGCATTCGAGATAATGGAATATTTAACTTTTAACACCTATGGTATTTTAAACTTATTTCGAGTCTATATAAGATCGGCTCATGTCCCGCCGAATAATTTATTTCAAATGTTGCTCTTAGGATTGACTGAAATTTTTTTTAATAAAAATACAATAATTATAAAATATATATTTTTTTGTTTACCAGCAATATTCAAATATTGCCTATTGCTTAATATTTTTCAAAAGGTTTTCAAAACAGAATAATTCGTTTTCAAATATCAAAACGGAATTTGTCACAGTCATGCTACCAAAAAGCTTCTTTTCGATACTATCGTATACATATTGCATATGTAATTAAAAATTAAAGAAAAATAACAAAATAAAATTAATTTAATCTGTTTGCTTTAAGAATATATAAAGAATCGAGTTATCTGATACGCAATTCGCTCTAGTTAGAGTTTTAATATACGAAGTATCCGGCAAACGATATAAAAGGAGACTCTTGAGAAACTCGAATTCAGTGCTACTATAGACGTTCTGTATACTTTGTTTTGAATATTGTAAGTATAATTAATAAACATAGAAATAGAATTTTATAGAAAAGTTTTTATAAAAAGAATATATATATATATATATATATATATATATATATATATATATATATATTGGATTCTTAGGTGTTTCCACTAAAGTAAAATAAACTTTTGAATCAATTCTTTTAGTTCATTGATATAACATATTTTTCTATTGTAGAATTAAGAAATTGTAAAAGGTAAGGTGTACAATTAAGTTTTCATACTTTGAGGATACTTTGACGATACTTTGAATAAAGGATATGTATCCAAAAATTGTAACGAAAACATGGGCACATATCCTTTATTCAAACTATAACTTTTTCCCATATATCTGGCAATTTATGAGTTCCGGACCAAAAACATTTCTGGTCTTTCGAGTCCAAGAACGCATCGAGCCAATTTTTGATTCCCTCTACTAAACTGAAGAGTATTCCCGTTTCTGTATTGATTTCGTATTGATCGAAACGAGTTATAGATAGATGCTATTGAGTCTGGACTGTAAGGCGGGTGAAATAGAATTTTCCATCCACTATTCTCCAACTTGTTTTTGATCATAATCGGAACGTGTGGCCGAGCGTTATTGTGACGAAAAATCACGGACTCTTGTTTATCCTGTAATGCATGCTTCAAACGACTAAGTTGGGTTCGACGCAGCGATCCTTTGATCAATTGGAAGCAGTACGTTGTATACTACATCCTTTTGACGCCACCATATGTAGAGCATGACTTTGAATATTTCGTTTCGGCGGCGATTGGGCGGGCTCGCCGGGCTCTGTATACGTTTTTCCGCGTTTACGGTTATGGTAATCAATCGCTTTTTCATCACCAGTGAGAGTACAATGGAAAACTGACGTATTTTTATACCGTCGCAGCAACATTTGGCGCATGTAAAATCGCCGCTCGACGTCTCTTGGCTTCAATTCGTACGAACATCCAATTTCCTCAGCATTAAAACCACGACTTATGAATCGTTCGAACCATTTGCCGCACGTCGATTCATCAATACATTCCATTCTGTAAGTTTCCGGAAGCAAATGATAAGCCGCAACCGCACTTTTCCTCATATTAAAGAATAGAAGCAGTGATTCCCGCAAATGACGTTTATTCGGCTGAAAACTCGTCATTATTTTGCTTGATAAAATAAACGACGCCGAAAGAAATGCTCAAATATAATGCTGCCAAGTTGTGGACAGATACAAAACCTACAAATATAACACACGGGGTCTGATATTTCTGTACGGGTTCTACTAGCGACGCCATCGTTTCACAAACGCTGGAAACTTACTTGTACACCCAATATAAAAAATTGAATAACATATTTTCTACGGATTGTTAATTTCTCAAAACATAATTCGTTAATGCAGTGCAATTTAATATATTGACTGTTAGTTTGTTCATATACTGTGATAAACTGTTGTCAAAATATATTGAAGCAAGAGATATTTGAAGTATTACATTTGTGATTTGTACAATATTTTCAGCATTTCCGTTCGTGATCTTTCTGCCCGTTCATTATTCAATTGTATTATACAGAAAGATTTATTAAAAGAAAAAAGATTGATCTACGATTTCGATATTAAATATTTAATGGGTCACGTATATCCAATAGTATTTACACAATTCAATATACAATACAAGTCGAATTATGTTTATTGTCGGCGGTGAATGAATATATTTTTTACCCTGAACATTTATACAGCATGTTTTTAGTACGCAATGCGATACTTCATAGTTCTGATTTTTCCACCTACTATTATAAGGTAAAAACAATATAATGCTATAGCTGTCTGACCCTCCATTTTTACGAAAATGCGCGTTTGAAACGACCATTTAAAATTGCCATTAAGCCAAAGATCATGCACGTACACAATCAAACATATCTTATACATATAGAAATAATTTTTCTGCTGCAGGAGATCCACAGCGGCAATTAATGACAATAATGAGGGTCGTACTTTTCTTCTTCGGTTTTGCCTTTTTGATTTTTCACATAGGCGCAATAGAAAGGAAGCCCAATTGCATTTATAGATATGCGACCACTTTTAAGAAAGCGTGCAATACAAAAACTGTTGGCGAATGTATAGCAGCATGCATAAATGTGGAAGGGTACGATCTTGGTGGTTGCGCCAACGTAGGAACTGCCTGTGAATGTGAAAAGTGCAACATCAATTTACCTCCTCTTTTACCTCCAGCGCCTCCACTCTGCAAACATTGCAAATGATGCAGAGATTGCGAAAGCAAAATAAAAGTCGTGCTGATCGACTTCTTAAAGAAAAAAAAAAAAAATAAATAAAAGAAGAAAACAAGGAGAAGGAAAACATTTCGATTCCATAGACTTATAATACAGAAATAAAAATGTTTTATGATCTGTAATTTGCATTTTATTGTCTTTATTATATCAGTTATTCAATTGCAGTCATTTTCAATAATATCCTCCTTCCTATCATTAATTTAAATAATCTCGTTTTCTAGCTTGGCCTCATAAAAAAAACGATTTAATAAATGAGACCAGTTGTTTTTCATATGTTCAGAATGTACCTTTCGTTAAACTAATCAAATGCTACGTTTTAAGCGTAAATTTGATATTATTAGGTTTAGCAGAAAATTCTTCCTATTTCTGAGAATGAAGAACGCGATGCAGCTATAACTATTATTCCAGGCAATGATCGAATGTATCACTTGTAACAAAGACTAATTCTATAAAGTAGAAATGTGAAGAAAAATCGATGAAACAGTCTGATTAAATATATTACTTCTTATATAAAGGCTAAGTAAATTTTACGATTTAGTACGATATTATTTCTAATCAAATACAAAAATAATTAGCGGTCTACCAAGCGCAAAGAATAAAATTGAAATGTGAAGTTAGTCGTGCTGGGAAAGGTATTATCCATTTACATTTATTATATACGATATAATTTTCATTGCTGCATTGTACTTAAGATGTTTGGTGCGGGATTTCAGCGAATATTCGTGATCATTAGAAAATATACGTGCGCGTGTGTGTTGTACATCAAAATTGAATTCTCGCATACCGCTATAGCGTAACAATGTGCTCTAATACAGGTAGCGCCGTATCAATAGTAAGCCAAAATTATATCGTTTGGATACGCAGCTTTATTATTGTGGTCACGTAAAATTAAATTTATTTCCGAACGCCCATGATTTATTTTTCAACATAATAAATTTCCTAATAATGATTAACACTAGCGAAAATCCTGATTGTCCTTCGTTAGGTGCTCCAGTCTACTCATACCAGTTTAGTACTTGAAGACGAACAGTAGCGATTCGAAAAGTCGGACATCTAAGGTACATTGACATTTAAGATGGTGGGGGCAGTCAGGTTGTATAGTCAGCTAACAAGAATATAATTTATTTTTATTATTAATTTTTTTTATTCAATTTTTAATAGTAATTTCTATTTCGGATTCTTCGGTGGTGATCATAAAAAGGCACAGTCCGACTGTCGATATTGTAGCATAATAATATAGTATAATAATATATAGTATAAATACGAAAGACCGATAAAAATATTTATTAATTAAATTCAGAACAGTCGACTAAAGTACAATTTTTAATTTTTAGCATACCAATGAGTATATTTTCGTATATCTCGATTCCGTACGAGCACTGGAAAACCTCTAAGTCTCTTCATAAAGCGCTAAATCTAATTCTCCAATCCTATAAATTAAGAGTAAGACTAGAAATTTTTCACTGTCTATCCCCAAACAGCGGCAGTTTAAAATATATTCGGGTATCTGCGCACAAGGCTATAATAGGCAATGAGATTGCAGATCAACAAGCCAACGAAGCAGCAACGGAAGCACCATATTCAACTTTATGCATTCTTTCTACAGATTCTAAGATTTCTTTTAGTTTAAAATTAGATTAAAATATCTTTCAGAGCTTCCAATTATCCCCAATCTCTATTAATATTACACTTTTAAAATTGGGAGGTAATAAGAACAGAATTTAATGTTTTATCTTCTATTCTTTTCTCAATCGCGCAGCTTGGTTTAATAATAAAAAGCTAGGGCGTGAATCTGTCGTGAGTATTCAAAACACGAGGAATAACCGATGTAGTCTTTTTAGCTCACACACACACACACACACACACACACACACACACACACACACACACACACACATATATATATATATATGAACTAAAAAACTAATAAAACTACTGTCATTTATGAGGCTTACGCTGGCCAAATCCGATAATAGCTGTGTGCCTATTACTAGTTAAGTCTCTGAATGGTGCTAATTTAAAAATATAAACATGTAATAATTTAACATTTTTTAACGCACTATAACGTTTATTATATTTATATCACTACTTGCGTGGTTCATTTCTATATAATCTAAATAATTTCTATGACATTTTTATACTCAATTTCCCACTTTATGTATACATAAAACCATCTAACTATTGACCAATAATGTAGGCTAAATATCTTCAGTAGAGTTTGAAAGAGCCTCACGCGAATAAAAACAAAAAACTACCAGTTCCACGCTGGGTGATTTTATATGCGCTACATTAAGTTCAGCCGTATCAAAAGTACGAAGATCACAAGACTTGTCGAGGAAAAAATGTTGGCATCCTTGGATTTTGAAAGAAAGTTGAAAAGTTTCCGTATTATTATTAAAAAAATAATGATTAAATAATTCGTTCTCGTGAAATCAAATGAGTGCCAATTACAGATGTACAGTAATTTTATCTGCCAATTAAATTTTGTTTTACGACGATAAATGAAAAATTTTCTGAACAATAACCGATACCAATCGTAAAAAAGTTGAGATTTTTTAAAATAATCAATAGAAAAATTTTCACAAGCAAATGCTTTTGTGCGTACGATAATTCTTAGCTTCCTATGATGCGATTTTCTTAATGAGTATGCTAATGATTTTAAATAAAAATCTTTCATTGAACTTTTTTTATTAAATTAATAGTCAAATAAATATTATTATATATCTATGAAAACCTCCATTGGCAGTCACTGCATTAAAAAAATATCTTGCTTTTTCTGTTTTTAGTATTTTTTTTATATATATTTGTGAAACTTATATATATATATATATATATATATATATATATATATATATATATTTATAGCCTACAATAATAAACTAAATAAACTTTTCGTATTCACTTTCGCACGAGCCTATACGAAGGATAAAACTGCGACTTTCGATTACGATCGAATTCGCTGCAACTCGCACGCGAAATCACTTCGATAACAGAGAAGCATGCGTTTTGTTTGCTTTTTCGCGGAGAGGCACGCGGACGAGGCGAGCGGTAAAGCGACCGTATGCTCCCTCGACTCCTTAAGCCGCCTCAATATAATTCCGTTATAGAATCAGTTTGGCCTTCGCGTGAATATTGAATCGGAAAGCAAATATCAAAGTGTCTATAATTTCATTCGAAATCGGCGTGCGGTGAGCCGCGGCCGCGAGGGCGCGCTTCGACCGTAATACCGCGCTGGCGGGCGATCGCTCCCACAACATACATACATGCACGCACGCACACCCACACACCCACATGTGTATATATATATATATATATATATATATATATATATATATATACACAAATATATGTATGAATATATATACATATACATAAAAGAAACCGTGCCGTGTTTCTTTATAGAGCCCAAGAAGCTAGACGTGCTTTTGATTGTGTTTCCGTTTGCTGTCTTCTTCTTTTTTTTCAGTCGTTTCGATAGTTTCGTTATAGAATAACATTGAAAGGAATTCTATCACGTATATAAATTACCACCCCTTTAAATGCATATTAGCAATTCTATACATATATATATATATATATATATATATATATATATATATATATATATATATATATATATATATTTAAATATGAAAAATCTAGGCTGGGAAGAATAAAGAGGATTGCGTTTTAAACCGATGGTTTTCTTTTCTCTTGCCCGTACATTCATTCGTACGATCGGAATTGTGTGTGCGATGAAATGAAAGAGAGAAAATAGCCGTTTAAAGTTACTTGGCAGCACAATAAATCTTGGGCGGGCGGGGGGAGAGAGGAGCTTATAACATTCTTGGAAGAATTGATTTCGAAAATTTCATGTTTCTTCTTGTGAAATGCGAGAAAAACCATATAGCCATTTAGTGCGTTCTAAATATTGTCGTAATTTTCTATTAAATATTTTTATACTGAAAATGTATAAAATCTCATTAATTGTTCCAGTAACTTTCATTTTTCACAACGTGTAATATCTCCATCGGTGCGTGAAATTCACTTTTTTATATACCAATAATGTCGAGAAAAACACAATTTTCCTCATCTGAGCTTTTTGAGTTCAAATTATTAAATTGAAATGTTAGGATGAACCTAATCTAAACTTAATTTCTAAAACTGCGTTTTTTTTACGTAATCGAATTTAACGGATTCTTAATTATTATTTCTCAATAAAATGAATGATTCAAGTAAAAAGGAGTAGGATGTAATATGAACTAACAACTACGGGAATGGTCTATGCGAATAAAGAACAATTAAACACCTAAGAATTCGAATTGAAATTCCACTTTATCAGAAATTGTAAGTTTTATCAGAAACATGTTCGATATATACATCTCCTTTGCATACTAATACAGTACTTAATTAATTATAGTATTCATAAACAAATTTAAAGCACACGTTTATTCTCAATTAATGTTACATATGTAGAAATACGGATTTATAGCCATAGCATATGCGAAGCTTTGAAAATCAATACATAAAGTACTTCGTCCGGCGAAGATAAAGAAAAAGAGCCTGTCGTTTCCTCCTGCACCAGCCAGACGTGGTGCGAAATTGTAGAATGTATGCTTGTTTGGCGTTAAATTTTCCAATTGGAACTTACTTACTCTGAACTTGTACGCTTGTACGCTTACTCGTAACTTGCTTACTTGAAACTTACTAACTTACTAATGCATAGAATTTAATCAATGCAATCGGAGATCTGCTTTAAATTATATGTCTATTTGGCTTTTTGTCTTCTTCATCTCCTGGCGCGCGATGATATTTCGGACTATTCGTTTCTGAGTTCGGATATCGACACGAGCGATCACTTTAAAGGCAAAGGAAAAGGCGAAAGATCGTCTTAATATAGCTCTATATAGAGGACAAATAATTTTTAATCGTAATCCGGCGCTTCCCCGATTGACTGACAATCGTATTTCTCCCCCTTCGAAGTACTCTTGCAAGAAACGCAAATGTTATTTCCGTCACAGAAATGTATCGGCTTCTGATTTCTGTAGCATCTAGGGGCGCAGAAGTCCTGGCGACCTGTAACAAAAAAAAAAATAAATAAATAAATAAATAAAGAAAAAAAAGACAACAGAATATATTAAGAGGATGCGTACATGGAACTTTGGTACACTGTATAATGTAATTATAATTCAACTTTGGAATACCCAAAAATATTTCAAAGATTAGGAAACATTTAAAATAGTTTTCTTTTTTTTTGGGTTTTTTTCCCTTCCTTTTTTCGAAATTAAAAACTTCGCCAATCCTTCGTATCTTATGTTACAGATTTAAATGGGCAGTGCTTACTCGTGCTGGGGCCGCCGGACAGCAGCGCTCGGCCAGCGTTAGCGTTGCTGGACGATACGATTAAGCAAAATGAGCGCAGCGAGCAGCGTCGACAGAGCCGCCTTCGTGACGAATAAAGCGATGTATACCGGCGTGAGTGGCTTACATTTCCTATCGACGACGGCACGGCTTATAAGCGTATCCACGGGGCCACGACGTATTTATATCGAGGCGAATTCTGCCATTGCTCGTTTTGTGCACAGGCGACTGTCATTGTGTAATATTTGAAGAGTCACGCACGTGCTTGAGACGTGACGCGTGAATTGTTGTCTGATACACTATCAAAAAAACAAAATTTGTTCTTTTCTCTTTATGTTGTTTTTATTGATTTTGTTTTTTTTTTTTTTGTTCTATTTAGCGGATGCTGTAGTCAATATCACAATCTTAGTTGACGAAACATCTATAAATCATTGCCGCACGATCTTCTGCATCTACAGAGGCTCCAGTATTTACATCTATTGATGTTTATCCTTTTACTCTTTACGAGCTTGCTTTTCCGCGTTTTTCACGGACTCTGCTTATTCGTTTGTCAAATTTCTTTTATTTTTCGTGCATATTCTTGTAAAGTTGGTCTATCGTGTAATAAATTTTCAAACCAATAAAAATATATTGAATTCAAAAAAAAGAAAATTATTTTCCAAAACTACAAAATGTAAGCTACATAGAATTATATAACAACGTAATTACCTAATTCAGACGGTATAAATATTAAGAAATTAAATGTATAAATGGCGAATTGAAAATTTTATCCAATCTCGCTGGTTAGATAATGGCATAATGCTTGCGCTGTAATTATAACCCCGTTCAGTTTAAACATTGAGTTTTTCTTTTAGAACGGCAAATAATTTCGTAAACTTCCTGAAACGTAATGATATTCAGTGCCTTATCCCTCCTATTTAGACAGGAAGCTGTCACATTAGAGTACGAATGTGGCGAAAAGGTATCTTTGATTTGAAAAATGTTAGTTTCCAAATGAAAAAAAAATTTTAGTCACCGTGTAAGATGTAAATTTTTACTCGCAAAATTAATAACTCAATCTTTGCGTAGTCGGCACAAAACAAAAACTTCAATTAGAATATGCTGGACCGGATATGCCGATCGTCTAATGACACGATATTAATGATGGATTTTGATACGCTTTTTGATTTGGCGGGCGTCAAAGCGTTTCCTAGGATCTGTCTTCAACCACTTTGATGCATTTTAATCATTTTTCCTTCTCATCTTAATGTAAGGAAAATTCATTAGAGCCTGTATTCAAGAGATATCTGTAATTATCTTTTGTAACATTTTTTTTTCTTCAAATCTCTCTACCAACGCCTCGTATCTGCCTTCTATTGCTTAAATGATTGTTCATATATTAATGAAATGTTTTAACTATGAAAGTTTACTATTTCCTCCTGAAACACATATAGTATGTATGGGATTTCGGAACCATTGTATAATTTGGTAAGAATTCTTTAATAACCATAATTTGCAAATGTAGAAGTCTCCCCTTTATTGTTCTTTCTCTCTCCCTCTCTCTCCCTCTCTCTCCCTCCATCTCTCCCCCTTATTCTCTTCCTCTCTGTTATCATTTACGACGTGATTTCAACAGATGCTGTTCCACAGGACTGCCGGGATGTTCGGCATTAAATCCGTGCTCACCTTCCTAGAAAATTGACCGATCCTATACATGAATCTCGCGCCAGTACCGTGTGCGCGGCGCTCATGTTCAGGCGAACGCACATTCTCTCGGTATCTCTCTCTCTCTCTCTCTCTCTCTCTCTCTCTCTCTCTGTCTCCCTCTCAACCTCGGAAAGAAGAAAAGCGTGGGCACACAGTATGCACATCGGGGCGCGCGGATTATACGAGATTTCGTACAATTGGTTCTCGGTCTATCTCGACGAGCCGAGACCGTGTTGCGCGCAACATGTCGGGGGGCAAAAACAAAAAGAAAAAAAAAAAAAAAAGAACGCGCAAAAAATCCCAGTTTACGTAAGTCACAATTTTGCACGTAGCATTTCGGATTATTGCCACGTGCGCACGAAGTCCTGTTTGACTTGTCCGTCTGTGAATATTTGAAATCTCAACGTGGGAATAGCAGCGGATAAGATCCCTTCTCGATGTAATTTTACTGTTTAGAGGAGCCGCTCACCTTTGTATCAATACATGCGTACGATTCAACGAATTGCTTGGTCTGCACGTAAATTTCGCGATAAGAAGTAAATTTTTTTTCTCTCTGTTATTCTGGGTGTAAGGATGCTCGAACGAATCTGTGGGATTACTGCATTGATCAAACACAGGCTCCATTTGGCCTTCGGTGTACTTTTAATTATCGCGAGTCCATTGAACTTCTGAGATAGAAAAATTTTAACGCTCAAGTCTTGCAATCGCGTTGTCAGCGACGACCTTTTACGACGGCTCGATTTGTCTATTTATCGCTTCACGCGTCACGTGCCCATTCGTTCTGACATTCGTTCGTTCCATCTAAGATACGTTAAGAATGCCATTTTGGTCGATTCTCGCTTGATTGTCTGTAAAAACAATTATCCCTCTCTTTGTCGTTTTACGTGTATTTGACGATTATTTTATAACAATTATAAAAAAAAATTTATGTAGTTATTATGTTAGTATGCCTGAAAAAATAATGTATTTAGATTTTAAGGGTTGAGCTCTGAACACGATAAGAGCAAAATAAAGATTTTTTGAAACAAAACTAATAGTTTACCATTTGTAATGGATACATTCATTGCTGAGAAGCAATACGGTTTTAATATTATTAACAATATCATCATTAGATCATAACGTGTCGAATGTCCTATAATGATGTTCAATTATTTTTTATGACATGATACCGATACAACTTACATTTACTTTGTTTTTTCTTTTCATGCCTATTAAAGGCGCCGTTTATGCCCATTTATATAGAAACAAATAAATAATATTGGTAAATTGCTTCAATTCTCATTTATGTATGTAGCTAAGTAAACGCCCTGATAAATCCATCATTTATAAATCATTTATAAAAATTGAATGAGTGCTTGAAACGTATATATATATATATATATATATATATATATATATATATATATATATATATATATAATTAAACTGCGCCGTTGCAAATCGATTTCATCGTTATATTATATAAAATACAGTTTTTGTAATATCATCGTCGACGGTGATTCGAAATAAAACGTTCCGCGCACTTGCCTCCCTTCCCGGCCACCTCCTTTTTCCAATTATACGCCGTAAGCTTTTATACATATTACATACCTGTTCTTCTCCCTCTCCCCTTCCCATTATCCCATATAGATACACACCCATCCACACACGCACACACACACACACAGACGCGAGTCAGCGTATGATGATATGGATATATTAATATCACCGGGAAGGAAGGAGCGCGACGACTTCCTCGAGCCACGAGGACTACATTATGTAATAGATATAGCGGAACTCGGGTAAACGCTCTCGGTTATAACAAAGCGGCATCCAACATTAGCGGGCGGGTGAGTGGCGCGGCAGAGGGGAGGAGAGGAGAACCAAGTGGAAATGTGCAGCGCGGGAGGCGTTTTGCGCGTCGAGCCTCGTTGAGCCCCGACATGTAATATCGTCCTAGAGCTTTTATATATATATATATATAGATACACGGGCATATATACATACATACATGTGCCGTTCGGCGTGTACATCGTGATTCGCGCGACGCTCTGCTGCTTCACGACAATGTACTTGAGGAAATCACGGGTTGCGCCGGTCGGGAGAATGAGAGAGAGAGAGAGAGAGAGAGAGAGAGAGAGAGAGAGAGAGAGGGACAGCATACGTGAGGAGGTGCTTCTTATATAGACTCCGTTGGCGTAGGTGATGTTGTGACGCTCCATGCTCGCCTGCGCAACGACTTTGGCCTGTATCTATACACACACACACACACACACACACACACACACACACACACACACACACACACACACACACACACACACACACACATATATATATATAGATACACGAGCTTGTTCCTGCTTTTTGTGAGAAACTGCGAAGAGACGACTCGGTACTTCCTTATCTCCTATATATATATATATATATATATATATATAGATGTATAGATATGTGAACCTTCGGTGAGACTTCGGTTTCCCCGAAGGGAGCTCGACGCGCCGCACCTGCAATTAGGCCGTAAAAATTATTGTCGGGAAGCCCGAGGATTTTTTTTATTTTTTATTAATTGGACGTATATTGGAGGAGGAATTGCAGGGGTTGCGAATGGTATAATGCAGCATATATTAGTAGCGGTAGTCGCGCGAGAAAGAGCAGTGGAGGGGATCGGGAATGGTGATTAAACATTGTGGCTTTTATTCAATATATATACATATCATATATATATATATATATATATATATATATATATATATATATATATATATACAGTTTTGACTATTGATGATAAACGTGCTTCGTCACTTTATTTAATTTGGGATACCAGCGGAAGTCGATGATTCTGACAATGAGCATGTACCGGTTAGGACGCTGAATGGTACCAGTCGTTTTTGGATTATAGTGTTCCGTATTATTACGCAGAATTATTTTTTTCTAAAGAATTGAAGGACTTTTTTGTGGACTTTATTATATCGCGAAAAAATTAGCGAGCCGTGTATATATATATATATATATATATATATATATATATATATATATATATATCGTAGATTACAAACGCATTTAGTATTATATAGGATAGCATTCAGAAAAACACAGCCGGACAGTTATGTAGACCCGAACGAGACGGTGAAATAGTAATTAACTCGTGTTATGTGAATTTTAAATTTAAAATATGCAAGATCATTGACCTGTGAAAATAGTGAGCAATATATATTGTCGATGACGTGATATTGTGATTTATTGTTATACAGCGATAGCTTATTTTAGTATAACATAAATAATTTTATGTACATACACCTATATACATATATATATATATATATATATATATATATATATATATATATATTTGCTATAAATTGAGACAATATTTTTGCTAGTAAGAAATATTTTTTTTTTTTAGAAAGAGTAACAAAATGAACAGCAGGAAATTAAGGAATAATTATAAATTTCAGTATATAAACGTATTATAAGCATTTCATTCGAATTAATTCGATTCCTAAACTTTTTAATTAATATTAAGGGTTAAAACAGGCATAATAAGAAAGCGATTCCAATGATTCAAAAACATTTTTTTTTAATCATATTGCTTTCTTTTAACAGTTTTATTACGTGGAATAATATTGTTATAGCATCTAATGCATCTTAATTCAGTTCGTAATTCACTGAAACCACGTGTGATACGATTCAAATCCCAATTTCATCCACTGGGATCCATTATGAAATGTCGAAAATTTTTAAATGCTTTAAAAAATAAGAAACGAACGATCATATACAATTTGTACTTTGTAAAACAAATTTAAATGGCATTCATCCCCCGACTATCCAATTTAACTGATGGGAGTAACTAAATGAAATAGATGAAAACAGAAAGAGAAACTTACTGATATTATCAAAACTAATTTCAATGGAATAAAAGGGAAGAAATGCGCAGCGTTCTGTTCTGTAGCTCGTTAGTTGCATTGGAAAGAATTACGTAAAAAAAAAAAAAAAAATTATTTGCGCAGCACCAATTAGTAAATTCTTGAACCAGATAAGATATATATATGAGAAATTAATGAGGCTATAAATTAATTAAAACGATTCTATAATGTTCCCTATTAAAATTTAAATTAGACCCAAGAACATATTTAATGATTATGAGGAGTTATAAGTTTCTATTATGAATTATAGCAAAACACGATTCGTCTTTGCAGCGAATTATATGGAATATCGTCATGAGGTGGTATGTAATAGTTTTATCCCGGGTGTGGAGTAAACAAATGGATATATTATTTTATATATATATATATTTATTTATATAGTATTTCATTATAATTACTTGAGGAAACATTGAAGAATTTATTTAGTAAAATAATTAATAAAAATAAATTCGTTTATACAAAATTACGTGCCACAATTTTTCATTCGATATTGACATACATTATTCTAAAAATACTATCTGTCTTCGAGGAGTATATATATCGCAGATAGTATAAAATAATTTTTTATAAATCTAATTTCAGTGATGAAAAATTAATTTAATTAAAGATAAAAATACAAAACATTTTTCAGCCGTTGCAATGAAGAGAATTATTCATTAAAAACCGATGAGTCTATAGTACGTAAATGTCAATTTCCTTAATTTTGAATTTCCGTTTTTTTCAATTTCACAAGCAGGTATATATTTTTATCATTCAAAAGCTGAAAATTTTCGTTAATATCGACAATTAGTCGCACGATCGACGATAGCAATTTGGACGAGAACAAAAATTGCAGTTTACGCTATCAGTAGACGAATTATGCAATTTTCTTAATTTAATGATTTACATTGTAATTATCTTTGTTTCAGTGCCAAAAAATAGCGAAGAAAAAAAAACTGAAAAATCGTCGACTATAGCGTTATCGGGCGAATGTACAGAAAAAATATCGTCAGTGCGAGCATCTGAACTTACGTTGAACATACAGTTTTTTTTTTTTTTTTTTTGTTACATTAAATTAACGTTTTTTAATACGAATTTGAGCATGTTAAAGGTTACGTTGAAAGCGAAAATGTGCTTTTCAATGCTCTATTTTTCAAATAATTCTTTACAATCCATTGTTTAATCAAACTTTTTTGTAAGGAAAAATCTTACAGAATCCTCAAAAATGTTTGACTGCGCTTCCCGATAGCTTCTTGCTTCGTGACATTCGGGCCGAACCGGAGCGACGATGAACGCTCGAGAGCACCGAGACTCGAGCGAAAGCAGGGGTAATTGTTTAATCGACATTTTTTAAATTTAGATATAAATTCACGTAAAAAAAATAATTGATTGGAAATTATTCAAATGCATCAGGCTTGCTTTATTCAATTTCTTAAATTACGATTATCCATAACATATGCTATCCCTCCTCGTTATCGTACACTTACGACCAAGACGTATTTATCCTTTTTAGGATTTGGCGAACGTGAGAAAAGAAAAAGTCCGACCGTGCACATCGTTTAAACGAAGCCGGCCAATATTAACGGCCAAGGAGAGTCTATTTCGGCCAAGCCGTGCGCATTGGCGTGATTACTCCTTCGGCTGAAAAATAATCAAAGGAAACGAATAACCGACAACAAGAACAGCAACAACAACAGCGAGCAAATCGACGATCCGACGGGTAAGCGCTGCCGCGCGCGCGCGCGTCTACGGCAATTAGCATTCGTTCGCGCATTCATAGCGCGACGGTGCGAATTGAGAGAGGGAGGGAGAGATAGAGAGAGCCTTGCGTCGTCCGTTTAACTTGGCGAGTACTTGGCGAGCACCCGTTTGGGTTATAATATCTGTGCGGGAGACGTGTGCGCAGTTACGCGCTCCGGCTATATATATACACAGAGACTTATAATACCCGCTTTCGATCGCTTTACGTGCGCGCGGGCTGATACGGAGGCGCGGTCGTCTGTCACGCGGACGCGGGAAAAAAAATCATCCTCTATGTACGAGCCGGGAATCCCGAGCAGGCATACGTGCATATATATATGCTGGAGGCGAACTACGGGATCACCGTTGTTGCCACCGCGATAACGTCGCTATATACCCATAATGAATTCGTAAACTCGAATTCCTCCGGGTTACGCTTGGCTTACGCAATGCTCCCCTCCCTCATTCCGCGAGGATTCCGATCTCACGAGGACTGTATATACATATATACATACATACATATATACATACATACATACATATATATATATATATATATATATATATATATATATATAGAGAGAGAGAGAGAGAGAGAGAGAGAGAGAGAGAGAGATCTCGTGGAATACGCTTAAGCGATTCCAGGGAAATAATGGCACATGGACACGGTAAAGAATTCCAGTCCCGTCTATGAGTATTATATACTCGTGTATATATATACAGTTCTTTTTCACGCTATAATGGAGAATCATCCGCTAAAGGTTTGTTATGGGGGCAGTAGCGTTCCTTTCGCCGATTATATTATCCCTATATATATATATATATATAGGTACAGGGAAATGCCAACAAATTTCGAACTGATTTTTTTTACTGTTTCTTACATAGTTGTATAGTTTAGCGGGTCGAGCCTCGTTAAATTATTATTTAACAGCGGATTAAAAATCGAATAGAGCCTGTAGTTACGGTTTTACACACATACACACGCACATACACACACAGACGCATATACAGCGTCATCGGAAAAATACGCCATGGTTGGGAACGGGCAGGAGGGCATAATTCGCGCGCCTTATTCAACAGGCACCCGTAATAGGGCGTTACTTTGTTTATCTTTTTTCTTTGCTTCTCCGTCCTCTTCTCCTTCCTACTCGCTTTTCCACTAAACTGTTACATTCGGCACTTTCTACTCGGCTATAAGCATATTATCTTTCTTCGAATTTATCCACGGACTGCCGCGGATATTATGTCGCAATGACAAATATTGCTCTTTGCTCGCTATATAGCGTACACCGGTATTTGGCTCCTCTGGACGCGCTCCTCGCGCGCGACATTCGAATAACCGGCCCTCGGTATCGTTCGATACGTGACACGCGGACAACGTGTGCAACAATCCCCTTGAGATCGCTCGCTCGGCGAGCGCGGATGTATTGCCGAAAATAAGTGCCGTTCCTCCGTATATTTGCTCGCGTCTATTCCCAAGCTAACGAAAGTAAAGCGGGATAATGGGGCTATGAACTGTTGCGCGGGATTGCATTGCAATCTTCGCCCGCGATTATTATTGCATCGCGTGGAAATTGCGCGAAGAATTGCTTCTCTTGGCGCGAGAGCGGCGTGGAGCGCCGATGGCCTGCAACGACTTTCGGTATTGCAAATTGCACGCGCACCCCTCGTTTCGCGCGGTTCGCCGTCTTTGTGATTTTTTTTCTTTTTGTTGAGCCGCTCAACGTCGGCATGTTGCGGGATTTCAATTACATATTACAACGCGATGCGCTGGTAGCGAGGATTTGGACTTGAACTGTACGCGATTTTTGATTTTTTTTTTTTTTTTTTTTTTTTTTTATTCTTCCCACGAGCCAGTGCGTTCTTTTGGACTAGAGACATTCTTTCATTTTCCTTCCCTCTTTCGCTCCTTCTTCTTTCAGCTTGTGCAAAAGTGATTTATACCACGCACGATGACGCGGTAGCCTCGACGAAACGTTACGCGAGGCGCAATCAAAAGATTCGCGCGGCAAATCATTCGATTCTCATAGAAACGGTATTTACGTACCCGCTGACGCGTTCGGGCGGCCTCGTCGATTTGCCCTGCCGCGTAAAATCGACGCATAGAATCGCTTATCCGGCGCTTTTAATTAGGTGCTCGATTTGCAAGTGGCTAAATCTGAATTTAAGATACGCGCGACTGCGTCTCTTATATTTTTTAACGCTACGAATTTCGGCCTATTTCATCGCGCCGTAAAGTAGCGCGAATGCGGGAGGATTGCCTTTAATCGATCTCGAAGCGATCGGAAGCGTCCGGTTAACGATCCAGAATCGTGAGCAATCGCCAGTACGTAAGTGGAAAGATTCAAAGGGGCTCGAGCGATGTTAATTTGAGAAACTGACCTTGGACTTAAATTTTCAAGATCCGTTTAACGGTTAAAGTCCCTATTTTCGCACCGGACTAGAAAATGAAGCGGGCGAATTTTATAATTCAAATATGCATTTTCACGTTCATACTCAAGATCGTGCGTAAGATTGAAATCTAAAGAAAATGTAATGTGCTCCGTTTAGAAATCTGAAATAATTTATTAAATCATTCATTATGTTTCGTAAAATCAATATACCGTAATTGATCTACGACGAGACAAATATTTCAAAGATAAATTTTTGGAAAAATTTCGTTGAAAACAATAAATTAAAGATTAAAGAGGTAAGCGAACAAGTGGAACATTTTCAGACTGTCTTTTTTCTTATCTTTAAATTTAATTTTTCCTTCAACTAGTTAAGTCGTTATCTTCATACAATGAGTACTGGAACTATGTCTATTACACATAATATCAAATTTATTTGTTACGTGTACGTCTGCTTTGTTTATAGTTGGATTAAAATGACTTTAAATTACTTTACTGTCAACTTGATAGTTATTTTCACCCAATGAGATTGGCAATGGTCTTATTAAGCTAAAAACATCAGATGAACCTGGGCACCATAGTACGTCCAAGGTAACAGTTACGAGTTTGCATCAGTTACGTGCTTGAAATCATATAGATTCCATTACAATGATTTCTCCTTACCATAGACAATAACCCTAACCCGATCGCTACTAATTAGGTTTCTAAAAGTGATTAATTTTTTAATCCGCGCAACCGATGGGAAACTTTACATATTCTTATTGAAAAATATGCTTGAACATATCAAATGTACCAATACAATAATAATAATAATAGTAATAATAATCAGTAAATATCAAAAGTCGAGATTTTTTTATTTTCTATACTTATTTGGAATACGATAATAATTGTTTTTTGCGCAAATTCAGTCTCTCCTTCTCTTTTTCACAACTCGTAGACGTCAACAAATTCACGAGTGTATGGCATAAAGCGTGATTTATTTCCTGTAAAGAAAATTTGCCGTTCCATCTCTTTTTTACTATACCACAATAATACTGTTCTTCATTGACTGCGAAAACCAAGTATCATCGGTCTATATGAATAAAAAACGAATATATATATACATATATATACAAAATAAGTCTATATAGACTGGCTGTCGCAAAAAAATAAAATACATCGCTCTCGCGCCGAGAATTTCTTTTCAATCCTCTACCCTTCAATAACATGATTATGCAGATGATGTAAACGGGGAGCAATCCTGTGGAAGGTTGGGGGGGGGCAAAGGACGGGGCATCTCAGCGCGGTGCAGGAAGGAAAGAGGCCAAGCAAAGTAGATAATGCCGCAACAGGAGAGAGAGAGAGAGAGAGAGAGAGAGAGAGAGAAGACAGGCGCATACAGCAACGGATGGAGGTTCGCCACCGAGGACGCGTAGACATGTAATAACAAAAGGGAGAGGCGGGAGGAGGAGGAGGAGAAGATCGACACCACTTCTGCCACTGTTCGGCAGCCCGCGAGAATTACGAGCGGTGAAAAAAAGCCAAGAGAGACAGAGAGAGAGAGAGAGAGAGAGAGAGAGAGAGAGAGAGAGCGAGGGGGGGCGAGATTTCCGTAGCAACGAAATAGCGATCCCATAATCGCGATAAGGAAATGGATGATTGATCGGGGCGATCGAGGAGAGGACGCGGCGCGGCAGTCCGCGGCAGCCGGCCACAACGTTATATCTACATCTGTATACGTATACGAACTCGAGCATTTTCCCATCCGATGAAACGGATATTCGTTTCTTTTAATTTATATATATATATATATATATATATATATATATATATATATATATATATATAGTCTATCAGGAGCGGAGCTGTAACGCGCTGGATTTCGAACTTTTTACTTTTTACAATTACTATTGCCAGCAGCCCGAGACAATTTCTTTTTCATCTAGTACCGAAATGAATCGACGAAGCCATTTAATATACCATCGAGCTTTTCTGAACTTTACAGCGCGACGTCCAGTATGTAGAATATCGCACCCGTGATCTGCACAAATGGTTCAGAATCGACCTGGAAAATATTATTTACAACTGATATGGTTATAAAAGATGACAATAAAACGTCTATTGTACTTACGTCGACTGTTTTAAATAAACTTTATGTATATATATATATATATATATATATATATATATATATATATATATACAGTTCGAATAAATCGAGGAGGTAAAATATTTCTGACAATCAGTTGAAAAAATGTCAATTCTATCTTACGAAATGTATAAAAAACAATTTCAAAACTCTGATTAAATTAGACCGTGTAATTTTTCTTTGTATAATTAAAAAAAAAAAAAAAACTGCAGTACAAGTTCGATGCGTATCGAATTAAATCAAATGACAGGAAAAATCACTCTTTTATTACATTTTCTTTAAGAAACTAATTCATTCTTTTATCGGTCTTACAGTCCTTTTGTTTACATAAACTAATATAATTATAACGGCAGTCGGACCGGCCTTGTTTAGAACCAGCAACGTAGAATAATAACTTCGGGAAGATAACTATATTGTTCATTTGTAGAAAAGCGTACGAACTGATCGGTTCCCACATTCGATCAAATTTTCTTCGTTTCGAACCCAACGCGCACACACACACACATACCCGTACGCACGCACGCGCGCGCGCACACACATACACGAATAACAGTTTTCGTTCCAGCACCGTTCCAGATTACTTAAAGATAAATTCTATTTTCAGAATATGGACACGGTCGCGTGGAAAGAAAAAAAAGACGCGCGCCGGTTTAAACGAATTTGTATGTATGCGCGCGGCGTTTCATCTTGCTCGCGTAAAACCTTCTTTCCCCTCCTCCTTCCCTCCCCCCTCCCCGGCGAGCTCTCGATACGGATGGATTTTTCCCAGCCGCTCTGGCGGATATAATTGAATTCACTTTTGGCGAAGTGTATACGCGCAGCGCCGTAGCGGGGAGCCTCGAAATAGAGCGATCGCGTCTCAAATGGGGATCGTTAACGTGAGGGGAGCTCGAATTTTCCGAGCGCTCGAGCGACGTGGAATAAAATTTTTCATTTGGCGAATTGGTTGAGCATCAACCCCCCCCCCTCCCCCGATGGAACGTATAGAAATTGACGATGTAGTAAAGGCGAAGACGAACAATAATTTCTTCAATGGCGGACGCTACGAAGATCGAAAAATTGATAAATATCATAATTGACAACTTATGGAATTTCGATGGTTATATGAATTCGACCTATATGCAAAAGTATAACAGTACGCAGAATTAATTTTGACTCCCCGTTTATGGCCTAAACGTAATCGCTCGTGAAATCGGAAAATTAATTCTCGGATATTTTCATTGTTCGCTTTTTGAAGAAAAAAACAGAAGAAAGAAAAAGAAAGAAAATTTGTATCTAAGTTAGTTGGCAAAATGTGAGGGCGCCAAAGTAATTTTAACCACGTTCAGTAGTACACGTTTTCTATAAAACCACGCATTTTCAAGCTGTACGATCTATTGAATGTGGTTCAGTTTTCACAGATCTCTCACAACACGTGCTTATATGTATCTAGAGATCATGCAGAAAAATTGAATTCAAATTTTTCTTTTTTAAATTTGTAGTTTTTGGTAAAAATCAGCAAACTACGGAAAAGAAACGTGTATTCGATTTGTCCCCCTTGGGCGTGGATTAGAATAAGATCTAGAAAATTAATGTTTAAATATTTTTTTATAGTTTACGGAATGAAAAATTAAGTTATCTTTAAAAATACTTTTATTTCTTTCAATTTTGTTTTGTTTTGGCTGTCAAGTATTCAATTAAAATTAAACCTCATACGCCGCTCATAAATTCTGTCCACTGATATATTACATTCACAGTTAAGGAATAAAAATTAAAAAACACTCAATTGTATATGTTTTACTTACTTTTGTATACATTTACATATATAATAATAAACAGTTTTTGAATGCGAGATGTGATTGTCATTCCATTTATAATATGTCTTTCATTTGGTACTGATGTGGCCATTTTCGGACATTCAGATTCTGCAACTATACTGAATCCTGAAAGCATTGATAGCATTGACTGGGACAAAATTGTTTACCATACTTTTTAGTTATGTCGATTTTTAACAAGCCTGGAATGAAAGTGAGTTTTATTGAGAAAGAAATAAAAAAATTACCTGCTTGATTATCTTTATATATTTGCACATTAACTTCTGGTCGGCATAAAGGAGTATGTATATATATTTATCATTTCACACTTAAATTTCATGAATGGCTCACTAAGAATATATATATGTACATATTTACCTATAGGTATCATGGATTAGCTCGTCTCCTTCGATCTTTTGCAGTCGTTGGAAGGGGGGGGGTGGCTGACAAAAAATACAACGCGTTCCCGGAGTACATTGGCTTTACCGACGACGCGGTGCTCGCTCCCCCTCCCCCGCCCTCCCCATCACCCTTCTTACCGTGTGTACGAGGCCCTTAAAACGCAGCCGCGTTCCTTCTCTATCCGCGGTGTGGGAAGTTGAACTTCCTGGCCCGTCGCGCGGGGACGAGGAAAGTCGTGCGAACTCTGCTCCACCCCCTCCTCCGTTCGCCCCTCTGATACTCGTGGTGTGTAATATATATACATACACGCAGACACACACACAACACACACACATACTCGCCACGCGTGCGAGCGCGTTATGTAACACCGTGCGCCGGCGTACGGACGCTCCGTGTATATTAACGAGGTGGGTCGTCGATGCGCGCCCGCGCGCCTTCCTGCTTGCGTATAAGAGACACCCAGTTCCTCTGTCTCTCTTTCTCTGTAAAAGGACTTTCTCGCTTTTTTTCTTCTTCTTCTTCTTCTTCTCTTCTTCTTCTTCGTTCTTCGTTCTTCCTTGCCCCAATCACCCGTAAAGAGAAAGAGAGTCGCGTGCGCGCGCGCCTGGCTCTCGACGACACGCTGGACTTTGACATTCCTATTCGCGGAGAGCGTAAATTGCCCGAGGAATGCGCGGCCCCATACTCACCTGCCACGATACTCTTTTTTTTTTTTTCATTTTTTCTCCTTTTTCACACCCCTCCTCGGAGCTCGGAGAGCGCGAGAAGCGGCGACGCGCGCATGCAGATTACTGACTGCCTATATATACATATATACACGCGTATTAGGTTAGCGCTGGATTAAAAAAAAAAAAAGTACATGATAGCGATAGGGAACAGCAGAGTTGATCGATACCGGAGACTTGCGCTACATTTATAATTTTCCCGTTTCTCTTTTTTAAATTTAATTTTCGCGCCAGTGGATCGTGGCGCCGCGCGCGTATCCGCTAAAATACCCTTTATTCCCTACCCTACTCTCCTTGTCGCGTTTACTTTTCCACGCGAGTCCTTACACACCTCTTGATAATCGTGTTAAGCCGATCTGTTATGTAGCTGTACTTGCAAACGAATACTTCTCGAACAAACACACTACAGAGGCTCACGAGCGCTCATTTTCTAATTACCAAAGCACAAACTAACAATAATAATTTTAATACTATTCCAAGCATATAGAACGAGTTTTCGAAGCGACTTTCTTCCCCCCCCCCCACCAAAGTTCTGCACGTCAACGCCTTTCTTCGTATTGACTATTTTCGTTTTCACTATTGTTGAGACAACAGTTTGCGCAATTCTGAAGTTTTTTTTTTCGTGGAACTCGTGCAACAGTGTAATTTTCTTCAGAATCAATATTAGTGTGAAAATTTATCAGCCCTTTGCCAGTGCCCATCCATAAAAGTAAAACAGATTTACTCTTGGGGATCAATGCTAAAGTTCGCAAAAATTATTCTATAGAGAAACGTAATGAAGTTATAGCAATAATTTGAAGACTTTGAGGCCACGCTCGAAGTGCCATTCAGAGTCAAACCAAAACCAAAAAAAAAAAAGAATTATCAAAATGAAAATACCCATAAAAATTACTTTAATGAAATTGAGCAAATTGTTACACTACAATGTTTCTCTTTCAATATGTTTTAGACAAAAGCGCGCCTACTTTTCTCACGGCTGAAGCCGTAATTATGACGAATAAAACTGATAAAAAAAGATTTTTTTCACGGCACTTTGCCTAACCATAAATCGTATTTTCTGTAACTATGCACAATTGAATAAAGATATAGGAGTCGAACAAAATAGGTCTGTAATCTTATTAACCTCTTCTGAATTCTCAAATTTAAGTCGAATATCGTATCAGCCATTTGGTAATTACTAATTTATTTAATACGCATCGGTAGTCGTGAATTGACTCATAGTAAATGCGTCTTAAATTTAAATTAAAACTGAAAATAAAAAGAAGTATCGGTTGCATTACGGGAAGTTAGGACCAGCTAATATATGTAGAATCAATGCTTATGATTTCGAAATTGAATTGCCGTTTAATTTATAGTTTAAATTCTAATAATAATGTCCGTTCGCAAACTCGTCATCCCCAAATTGTTTCTCGTACACTTATCTTTCCGAATTGCCATGTGCAACTATCCGTCGATATAATAGCTTCCGACCGATCCACGAAAATTCCTTTCCCAAGGATACAACGAAAACGCCTCATCAAGACCGTGCGGTCTCAATAGTCGAAGATAATCGTACCATTGTTTGCTCATTAGCCATTATACCGCACGTGTATATATGTGTATGTATATATATATATATATACACCGGAAGAAGAGCTCGCGTTTCGCCGGATAATCCCAAGAGAGTCGTACGAGAGGGGCGATCGAACGATGTATGTACGTGCATTTCCGCCTCCGCGCGCGAGAAAACAGTCCTGGGCCCTGGGGATTAATGAGCCACCGGGGTGCAGAACGTCCCGTTCGCTCGCGGCCGCGAGGAAAACGCCGTCGTTCGCGCCGACGGAACGGTAAAAGCGTCGCGCCGCTCGGAGCGCGTATGATTATGTATAGATTCTATATACTATATATATATATATATATATATATATATATATATATATATATAGACATAAGTATCTATATAGGCATAAGTATATATATGTGTGTAATCGAAAAAAGAAGATCGCGACGAAGATTTTAGGTGTGCTCGGTTTAACGAGAAGCGGCTAAGGCTTATGTTCGGCGTCGTTGATGTGGGAGGGGCGTTGCGGTACATATAGCGTCACGAGGCCAAAAGTGACGAGAATTTAGCATATAGTTGAATTTCTCGGTCGATTGACTATCGCAGCTCTGACTCTTGGTCCACTCCCCCCCTCCCACTCCTCCTCCGTATTCCGATGAGACACACACAAACAGCTCTGATAGAAATTCTGAACATTTTTTAGTTGTAAACAAGGTATTTTGTTATGAAGAAACCGAGAAACAAGGTATTTATATTCGGCAGTAACTAGAATTGTATGAAACGTTTTTTTTTCAGTCATTTCGGCCGATGAATAGATACCTGGTCTACACCTATTTTTTTAGGTATTTAATACCCATAATGTAATTTAGGTTATGTGTAACATCTACCTTAAAACAAGCTTGAAACTTGGTATAAGATATAGCCCTGCTAAACACTTAATAACGCTATTATATGAATCCTTGTTTAAGATCGTCTGTTTTAATCATTATTTTAATTAATAAATTGTAAATGTTTATCGAGTTCATAATTTTTAATCAACTAGTTTAATATTTTTATACAACGTTATACTTAGAGAGTCTTAATCGAGCTTATATACTAACCAAAGCAATGTTTTGCCAATTGCGGATGTGCTCAGTTACCAGACATACAGTGCGTGCACTCTCTATAAATTAAAGTTTCGAATTAAAATTATGAACTCAACTCTATATGAATTTTCAAAAAATTTCGAAAATATAAAATTATAATATTTATTTTACACATAAATAGAATTTAATCTTCAATTAATAACTAAAGCTTAGGCATTGAATAACAAAAGGAAAACATTTACAAAACTAATTTATTATCTATAATTTTTAAGATGGCAAAATCGAATGATTAGCAGACTTTATTATAACTTTGTAATTCTTTCCAACTGATTCGTTGTGCACACATGTTTGGCATTCTAAGATTTATCTAGTTTCTAGCCACAATGATTGATTCTATTTTCACTACCTGATAACTATTTCCAAGACCAGTCAAATATTTTTATATATTTATACCAGGGCGATGGAGATGTTGATTTTTTTTTTGTCCGTCGTTTACTCATGCAGAGAACATCGATGTACCACCCACACGCGGATAATAACGATATGTATGAATAATGAGCAAAAACACTGGACTGATTTGCGAGCTCGAAGCTTTCGAAGCTACAAATATGGAGTTGGGGTTTGAACAAACAGATATCGAGATCGACATATATAAAGTCATATCGACGAAAATCCAAATTAATGCCAATGTTTCGATAAATGATTCTCTCAAGTGATTGGGGTTTTAACATTTACAATTGCGGGCGGTGATAAAAAATGTATCAAGAATATATTTACTTTTACTTGTATAATGTATGGAATTTTTCTATATATAGAATATAAATGAAATAATTTTGTTACTCAAAATCAATCGAAAGCCACAATGCCATGACAGAAGGCTACGATAAGTATTGATGGACGTGGAGCAGCTTATAATGTAATAAATGATCATATATGTTTTAAATAGCTTAAATCATTTAAATAATGACTTGGTTTAATTACATCTGTCATACGACAATTTCAGCTAAAAGTTCACTTATATATCTGATTGCTGTTTGAAACACGAATAATTAAAGACAATATCATATTACTCTGCATACCCGTACTCCATTATGGTGAAAAAAAATTATTCAATAATTCAATACTCGGGTTCCAGTGCACGACCAAAAATTAATTTTAAATGAAACAGACGAATTCAATCAATACGACACATTATTGAACAATCATTATTGCTTTCGCAAATATTTGCACATAGTCATACATCAAAACTGCAATTGAGCTAAAGTATGATCTCTAGTAAAACTAAAAATGTCCACTATCGATAAGTTAGTAGATAATATAGTAATATAAAAAATACTATACGTTAATTAGATATATGGAAAGCATATATGGAATTTCAACGTCGCAACGGAATAACTGGCAATATGTAGATTGAAAATCATTATCGGGTTAGACTAAGATATTGCGAAGTCTTTTGCAATTATTAAAAAAATTGGCATGATTCGTTCGTGGTTCCAAAGACGTGAAATTTGTTTCGGACAAAAAGATCGTCAATTGCCTGAATTGTGTGGAAAGTCCATTGACGGCGATAGACAATCTTTTGAATAATGTATTTTTTTTCTTTTCATTTTCATATTGAAAGAAAACCCAAATTTCGGTCGGAAATACGAACTTGTTAAGTAGCAGCGCCAAGATTTATTCAAGTTTTTTCGTTCTTAGCAATGAGATTTATACATCCTCCAAACTTCTCTGAATGCTACATTCAGACGAAAAATTGCCTTATTCTCGTATTGATTTTTCACCAGTTCCAGTCCGCCATTAAAATCCCTATAATTTCAAGGTCATAATTATAGACATCTATATTACATTATTGAAGCGATTGTTTAAAATCGAATTCTCTTCGTTTGCCTGTAATATTAACAAAAAAAATTCCAAACTTCCAAGCACGCAATATGATTGTTCCAGTTAAGAATTTTCATCTCGCCGAATCGATCACCCGCGCTCCCTTTTTCCTCCCCAATGTACAAACAGGAAAAACCCTATGTTCCTACGGCATGAAAAGCCGATAAAAACTCGCGCGCTCGAATTTACGCGAGCGCGACAAATCGGGCAACAATAATAATAATAATAATAATAATAATAATAATAATAATAATATAGAGAACGCGTATAGCGGCAGCTCGACGCGCGCGACCGCTTTGCTCAGCGTATCGCGCCGTTATTAAAATAAGGATCTTCTAAACGGTCGTCAAAATTAAAATAAAAAAAGAAATAAATAAAAAAAAACGAAAAATAATATAAATAAATAAAAACAAAGAAAATTTCAATGATCGTTTAAAGGCCATATTTTAATGGCCTCGCGCACATACCGGCTCGTTCGACCGTTCGCCTCCCACTCTACCTCGACACCTGGCTCTTTTACATGCGTATGCAAATCTAGAAAGGTAGGGAAATAGAGAGAGAGAGAGAGAGAGAGAGAGAGAGAGAGAGGGAGTGAGAAAGAGTAAGAGGAGCGGGAAGTTAGAAAGGAGGGAGTGAGAGACTTGTAAAATTTTTAGTTAACGATCTAGTTCGTTACACGGCAGAACGGGGGATTTTACGGATGTTCTATCTTTATCTACTCTCCCTCCTCCCCTCCTCCCCCCATCTATCACGCTCGGCCGGTCGCAACGGTTCATCATCCGAGAGCGCGTCGGTCGGTGGCGCGCTTATAATTGTCGGCGAGCGCGCGCGAATCCTGCCAACGCGCCAGAAGGAAATTATCGCGGGGCGCCGTAACACGGGCGAGCCGATCGGTTGCAAAGCTTTCGGCATCATCGAGTCTCTATTTGCATTCGACGCGTTGGTGTGTGTGTGTGTGTGTGTGTGCGCGCGCGCACGGGCTAGAATGGATATTTCCTTTTAAGTCGGGGCCATCTCTCGCGCGCACGGCAATAAAAAAAGTAGCTGTAAAGTGCTTAAAATTAACTCTAATTTCTTTTAAATTGCATAATTTCAACGTACTTTGAGATTTGCAATTTTTCTCATAATTTGAGAATAATGCGTTGTTAAACATGGACTAAAGACATGAGAATAAAGACATGAAAATAAACTGAGAAGTTATACTGTTATGCCATTTAAAGTGGCTAATGCGTGAAGAGAATGTTTAAGAAGCAAAAAAATAAACTAATTTTACATATTTTATCTAGTTTAATTTTGCGAGGAAATTCTCAACCCGATAGAGATGACGAATATTTATTTAACGAAAGTTTATTCTTATAAAATCTTTGTCAGTTTAAAAATAATATTTTTAACATCACAATAATACTGTACATTCTTTTCGTAGCAGTTATTAAATTTAGTTATTAAATAACTGCTCGTGTATATTTAATATCGTAATAAAAAATTGTGTTTTAACTTTTTAATGATGGAATGGTAGAAGTCGCATATCGTCGACTATTATAAAAAAAATATTTTATGACCTTTGATAAAAAGTAAACCACTTATATTTCGAGGTCATATCTAACAGTTATTGGTCACTGGGAAACGTCCTACATAGTACAATAGCATTCTGGAAGTTTTCTGGAAAGATTTCATGAAAGGATTCTAAAAAGTCCATATATCTGCCTTGTTTCGTACCAGAAAAGATTCCGATATTCATTTGGAAAACTTTTATAGAACGGTTTCCAAAAGGATACAAGAAACTTTTTAAAAAGTAAATTCGAAAAGATTCTATAACTTAAAAATCAATGAATTCTTTCAAAAAATTTCAAATTTCCTTTTGAGAAGGATTATCTATCATATGGTTTCAGGATGCTTTTAGTAAAAACATTTTGGAAAAATATTATACATATTTCAGCAACTTTAATTGGTTTTTTTCATCAATAAATAATATTTCTTCTCTTTGATAAATCCTTTCGGAAAGATTTCCCAAGGGATCCTTTTACAGACCTGGTCAATGAGCAATAGTTTATGATATTCATTAAGAATTCTGTTTTAACCGATAAACAAAAATTCAACTACTGATACAATTAATGATAATCCAACCAATAAACTCCACAGTTGGAAATTCATCGATCATGGAGATGTCGGCATACTCTACCGAAAACGTGCACTATGCGCGAATCTACCCTCAATTCCTGAAAATGAGGTTATAGGCATAATGATATCATCCTATTTTGAGAAAATCATTTGTTTCTGTTCCAGTATTATCTTAGCGATAATTACTTTTAAATTAATTCTACTAGTATAATTCTATCGACTTGAAAATATAAGCAACCGATGCCTTTAAGGATTATCTCTGTACCAATACTTCTTATGCTCAAAGAAAGTTACGTAGAGGCTCATCCTCATTAGAAACGCAATATAAACAGTATAGCATCGAAAGTCTGAAACTTTGCCCGTGATCTGTCAGCATCTAAGTTAGATAATAATTTTCCGTCGTATGCTACCGAAACAACCACTGGACTTTTTAGCCGATTAACTTGGCAGCCCATCTTCAGCGTATCTCCTGCTAAGAGATAGAGAACGAAGATGTGTCTTTTGTTCATTTTGTATCATTGGCATAACAAACTGTACCCACCCCCCACTGTATAAGCAGGGCATACTTTCGATCCCGGACCAAGGGATCGACAGAAGCAACTTCGTGCAAGAGAAGGGGAGAAGCTTCCATGGCCGTGCGGTAAAGATTTCCTACCTTCATCTACTTTTTTATCGCCACTACGCACCATAACTACCTGATACACGGGAATGTTCCAGCAACTCCGACGATGGCCTTGATAAGAGGAGTCATCACTATTGTCAACTTGAGTACAGTCCGTCGATTCTCGCTACTGGCTTGGGCTACAGTTTTCTGCTTTCTCATCTGGGTTCTTACTTTTTGAGGAGCATAATCTAAGTTTCGATATCGAAAATCGATGATGATAAAAGTTGAAAGCCTGCAGGGATCAGGGAACGAAAAAATCGCAGTAGCATGAAGTTTCTACAGATTATCAGCCCTTGCAAAAACATGTTGATCAGAGAGATCTGTCTCACTCGCTTGCAACTGCCTGTTTCAATCCTACTCACTTATATAACTTTAAACTTCTATCACTGTCTATGATCGTTAGTTTTGACCGCCCATTTCATTACGATAGAATAATTCGAATACTTGTTGGAGGTGTTTGAAATGCTCGACTTGATCGAACTGTTCAACCAGTTTGAACTTTTCAGTCGTTCGTGTCTTTCAAATATTTCAGCTATTAAGAATGATCAAATTGGTTGAAAAGCTCGTATGCCGAACAATTATCTAAAACAGCAATATTGGAAACTTATTGATATTTGAACAGCACGATTGGCTCAAGTATTTCGACGATAGAATAGTTTAAATGGCTGGAACGACCAATTCTACTAACTCCAAGAATTACAATATCCAAAGATTGCGAACATGCCCAGATATTCCAAATAACCAATGGAAATCTCAGTTTTAGTTTCAACCCAAAATTGTATATTCAGTGGTGAATTCTACATATAGTCGAATGGGCACCTCATTGATCGGCTTTGTATTCGTAGAGTCATATCACGCCATCTGCACTAACGATACGAAAAGATCCGTCGCGTGCATCTCAAATCTAACAGTCCTGCCGTACGAAAAATACCGCAGATTCTACACGCACTGTTATAAAATAATAATAAAATAATAAGTAAATGGTATTTTTAAGTAAAAAAGCGCGCTCTAGAACGAGAAATTTTCCCACATTTCCCATCTCCAATTTGCCGCTACACACACTTTTACGTATACGGCATAAACCCGCTAAACTCGGATGCATCAAGAAATTGAGGAAGAAAGAGAATTTTCGTCTACTATTACTGTATACAATGCATTATAATGCACATTACATAACAGTATTTGGAGCGCGGGGGTTACGCCGAGCGTATAAACGACCGCGTCTGCGTTTACCCGTATATATATATATATATATATATATATATATATATATATATATATATATATATAGAAGCGCGCGCGAAAAGCAATTATATTATGCGCGGTAAATACATATACAGCACATCTCGCGAGAGGCGTTCACGACGAGACCTCGAAAATGAATTCCAGTGCGCCTATCCCACCTTTTTTTCTCCTGCTCTCTCCCTTTTTCTCTCGCAATTCTATATATATATATATATATATATATATATATATATATATACAGACATACCTACATTCGCGCGATCATCGCGTGGTCTCTCTTTTGCGCGGTCGCGGGCACAGGCGCGGCGTAATAAAGACGTAACGAACGCGGGCGCCGCGCACGTTGCGTAACTATATATATACATACGCGTAAAAAGAAAAGAGGAGAGAGAAGAAAAGAGGTGTACGCGTACATGGAAGTATATATAATATTATACGCTGGCAACGCCGAAAAAGCGCCATTAACATATACGCGGCCTGGCCTCGCGCCGCGAGGAATGCTCCGTTCTTTATTTCTTCCTCCTCTCTTTCTCCATTGCGTTATATATGTATATGTATGTATGTATGTATGTATGTATGTATGTATATATATATATATATATATATATATATATATATATATATACCGCCCGCATACGCGTCACCCCGGCACCGCGCGGCGTCGAGAGCGATGAGCAATTATAACAGTCCGCAGCCCCCTCCTCTGCCCACCTTGAGAAGCGCGCCTTTATGAGGAATCGCGCGCGCGCATCAGGGGCGCCGGCAAAACAATACGCGAAATTTTAACGGTTTACCTCGCGCATCCTCCGCGCCTCTTAACGAGCCTCTCGCCCTCCCCGCCCCTCCCCCCCAAACCCTCCACCACCGGAGAAGGCCCTCGCTCTATCTTTTTCATACACGTTATAAAAGTCGCTTTATCGTATGGATCGCGCCGGTAATTTCCCAAGCTCGCGTTTATTCCTCCTCTGCCTCGGCATTCGCCACGGATAATCTGCTTCCTTGGAACAATGAGCTTAGATATACGTAGGTGGCTGTATATATATATAGAAAGCTCTAGGGCAAGGAGGTGAGACAGATAGATGTACAGATATCGTAGATACGGATGTGATTTATTTTCTCGATAAACATAAGAAGACGCGCGTATAGTTAAAAAAAAAACAGTAACGTTCAAGGCGATTATAGTTGGTTTTTATTTTGGATAATCTAACAATCGTATTAATAAAATCATTTCCTTGGATCATTTGGTACTTCTAACAATATCACGTAAACTATTGAAAGACAGCTGCAAAATATGTATACATATATTATCGTATACGATGGGATTTTTATTGGAAATAATAAACTTACGACAAATCACTTTGTCCATAATACTGAATAATAACAAAAAAAAATCAACGAAATCTAAACAAAATTACATTATGGATATAAAAATGTAATCATATAGTAATACTCCCTTGAACGAGTCAAAATAATGTTTATAAATAATTTTTTATTTGTATGGTTTGATTTATTAACTATTTATCTATTAAGTATTCATGTTCATGCATAATTTTACAAATAGTTGTATACATTGTTAAAAAAAAAAGAAAAAACAAAAGAGAAACAAAAAAATATTGTATATACTTGTCAGGCCGGACTTCGCAAAGATTGTGGTTTGATTAATAAAAAAAGCTTTTTTATGCTTTCTTGTAAACCGAAAAGAAAAACTCACCTATAAGAAGTAATAAATACACCTTATGTAAGAATTAGAACCTTTGAAATTTTAATTATAAATCGTCGCAAAGCTATAGTCGGCAATAGCAAAAATGGGAAATGTAACAAATTGTGTTGAGGCTGTATGTAACAAATTGTATTGAGATTGAGAAATCGTTAGGCCGAAAATTTATAGCAAGAACTATGTTTTCGTCGTGTTTTTAATGTATTAATTTGCGCGTTATATTTAACATAAGTTCATTTAATGGGATAAATGAACAAAATGTAGATATTTAAAGAGCATTTTTTTAATTGTTCAAGGATAAAAAATTGAAAGAAAAGCATCAGCATCTCATGAGATGAATATAGATTTTTGCGGCCAATATTATATAAAAGTCTACGTGTCGATTTTTTCCGTGTAACTACCGACTTACAGGTTCTAAGGGAAATTGAATCGAAAGTTAAGATATACCATAAAGTAATAATTTTTTACACAATTTGTTGCACTAATCTTGGCTATATCACAAAGATTTATGATCAATATGAGATTTTAGTTCACTTGGAATCTTTGCGAGGCCGGGCCTGTCCAGTTCCTATCCAGTTATGTCGAACAATGAATACAGTTATATTAGTAGAACGATGCGTCAATAATAATAATAGTTAATACATAAATAGTTATTAAATTAATGCCTAAAAATACTAATAAAAAGCATTGCGAACCAGCGTCTTCATTTACCTTCCGAATTCGTCGTCCTCGCCTCCTCTACTGGGCGGGAACGGAACCAGAAATCCAGAATAACTTGGCGAAAACTGTAAAAAGAAGACCGCGAAACTCCGCGACAAGGAAGAGGGCGCGGGGACGCAGTTGGTAAAAAAAATCGGTGTTCGCTCTTTCAAAACCAACGAGGTATCACGCGCGCGCGCGCGCGTGCCTGCATATATGCTCCCTACCTATATACCTATATTTCGTATGACCCTATAGCGCGCTCTGTCACCTATGGATCGCGCAATTGACTTTCTCGCCGTTAAATCTGGGCCAATGACTCGGGCACGCGCGTGGCACATTGCAAACCGACGGAGGGACGGGCGGAGAGAGAGGGAGGGGGGGGGAGATAGAGAGAAAATCGCTTTTTCCGAGTAGATCAATGAGGCAACGACGGGGATCGGCCCTAATTGACCCCAGCCCCCTCCCCCAACGCCCAGACTCGTGTCGAACGCTGGATGTTCCGTTGGGCGTAACGCAAGCACGTGGATATACATACGATTCTTCCGTCGCGCGGCGTTCTGCATCGCTCCGGTACAGCGACGCTGCTCCCGCTTTAAGAGAATTACACCCGAGGAATTACCGCATCGGCGCAGAGGCAGCATATATGCACATAGTACAGTGACAGAGAAAGGGTGGCGCGGTGGGGTGGGTGGGGGAGAATGTGTATCCCGGAAACGTCGAGTGGATGTTCGCGGCGAGTTTGCGCGGGAATGACTTTGGCCCATATTCGCGCTCCTTGTGTCTCTCTCTCTCTCTCTCTCTCTCTCTCTCTGTCTCTCACTCGTGGGCTCCCGCGTTAACTTACAGTTAGCTCAAGAGCTATAGCCCGAGAGTTGCGGGTTACTCCTCCATTACGCTCCTTACGACATTAAGGTATCCCCCTTCCCTTCCTCATCGCCCCCTCGTGCTTCGCCTCTTTTCCTTTTTCCCTCGCTTTCTTTTCGATTCTAAAATGCGGATACGGCTAGTATATCTGTATATAGTCTCTCTCTCTCTTTCTCTGTCTCTTTCTCTCTCTCTCTCTCTCTTTCTTTCTATTTTCCTCTGCAATGCGCACGTATGCGGCCTTTTGTTTGAGAAGGGATAATAGAACAAATGGATGTCCACGGAGCCATGTAAATAAATCGGACAATGACTTCGGGGATTTTGTCAAAGAGTCACCGACACCCCTGCGTCCCCATTATTTGCACTTGTCGGAGTTCGAGTTGGTATTGCACTTAACCGCGTGACATTGAGTATGCATCTATATATCTATCTATATATATATATATATATATATATATATATTCCTCTTTAAATAGCTCAACTTTTGAAAATTCTCGATTTTCATTCAAATTCCGTTGTCTCTTTGTCACCCGGTATCCAGTTCATGCGATCAATATATGTACACACACCGCACACACACACACACAGATATGTATATAACACACGTTACAATTTAACTCATATAATGAATAATGTCCTTTTACAGAGCCTCGGTGAAACTTTAATCGAATATATATATATATATATATATATATATATATATATATATATATATATATATATAAATACGCGCGTAACTGGCGTTTATTATATCGATCCGCAATTTCGTCGAATGGTTTGTGGAAAATTACTGTAAATTTCACGTTACTTTCTATGGAATGTCAGCTTTTTCTAAGTAACCGAAACGATCGGAGCGTAAAAGTAGCAGTATATCTCGCTGGAATAAAAAGCAGGATTCTTCATCTACTTCGTCTTCTTCTCCTTTTTTTCTGCTTTTGCTTGCCGAGGCCGTGGGCAGGTTGACGATGTTTTGAGATCTATGCAATCAGTCGGATTATTTAATTGTACATTAATTTTTGCACTTCGATTCTTAACCCGACCATTCATGATAATTATTGAATTTTCTTTGACATAATAAAGCAGCGTGGTTTTGCGAAATTGCCAGTAAAGCCATTCCCTACAAAATTGAGATAAAAAATTAATCTGTACAATTCGAGTTTCTATCAGATTACGAAATTAACGTTGATTTTGTCGGTATGAATTCTTCTATAATAAATTAATAACTTAATCGAAAATTAATATGAAATGACAAAGATTATAATCGAAAAATTTTTTAACCGTTAAATAAGATAAATTACGCACTTTCAATAATTCACATTTCAATACGTAGGAGCGTGTAAAGTAAAACCAAATACTTTCGAACGATCTAACTTAATCATGGATAAAAATTGCCACATGTAATAGAAATCAATAAATGCGCTCTACACGTGATACGCTTATGACATGAAAGAATATGAAAAAATTTTTATTTAAGAAAATTCAAGTTCGAGATTGAAGCATAGAGTTACACGTTATCGAAGCAACGCTATATTTAAATTAAATTTGTAAGTGATTCTATTAATGGGCATTCTTTTTTTTACAATTGAATTATATTACTCAATTTAATTATCATTATTAAAAAAAAGTATTTAAACCGATAGTTAAAAATGTCTTCACTACTTTTTCTGTCAGCGCTGTTCAAAAAACTACTTTTTTAAATTTTAGTGGAAAGAATATTGTGATTATTATTTTTGCACTTTAATTACGTTACTTCCTTTCGTATAGTAAGTTACACATATACCACATATACTATAAATGTAGTAGTAATACTAATTTTGTACAATAATGTAACAATATGTACAATATGTACAATAATTTAGAGTAATTATCGATACTATATTGTATCGATATTATATTTTAAAGTATGGCATTTGCTTCAAAAAGGCGTATTAAGACATTATACATGATTAATGTATTATTATTATAACGTATTATACATTATAATTGATTCAAATTTTTGCTTCTTTTTTTTCTTATTTTATTTTTTTTTTTCATGACCACATTTAATTGAATATTTTTACTTTAGCTCAATTTTAATTTGATAATATCGAGAAAAAAATCAACTGGAAAGAAACCCGACACTAATGGAGTTACAGAGGAGTATGCGCTACGCGAACATAATTTGATATTAGAATTACACAAAATTGTGCGCAAAATGTCCATTATATTTACGACCTTCTATATACATTACATTACTTACAGATTGGTAGTCGTAAAATTTAATTTTACGTCGTTAAATTATTTTATAAATTTACACTTACATCAGGGTGTATCAAATGTAATGAATACTATATATATATATATATATATATATATATATATATATATATATATATAAAATATATTTGTACACACACTTCATCGAAAATTCTCATAGAATATAAATATATATACGAAGCAAAATATTTTCTTTACAACTGTGTGTTATTTTCATGTACTAAAACAGCCTTCGGCATATTGCATTTCTCTCCTACGGGTCTAAGCCGTATATAACATGTATATATCATATAACCGCGACCACAATAAGACATACTTACCGGGCATTATTAATATTACTGCCGGGCGCGCGGACCGAATGATTGTTTCGAACACATGTATATACATTTACCTATATGTATACAGAAAATGTCTCTCCTGGATGTGTGTCTGTATGTCCGCGCATAGAGCGTCGAATGAACCGTTAGCGCGCGCGCGCGCGCGGGCACGCGGCAATGCCAAATTTAACCCGGTGAAACGCGGCTACACGTCGCCGGTACGATTGGCAGAGGGGGAGGGGGCTGGGGGGCCGGGGGCAGCTTTTCATAACGCGCCGGGGCACAATAAAATCGAAACCATTCTATGAATAAATTTAACCCGCGACGACATTTTATCGCGCGCCGCGAGTCAGTCGCTCGTGAACTGTGTCACGAGAGAAGGAGAGAGAGAGAGAGAGAGAGAGAGAGAGAGAGAGAGAGAAGGGCGCCTGTAAATTTAATAACGAGTCGGAGAAGACATGCGCGCGACGTTCACCTATATGAAGTCTTAAACACACCCCGACACACACACACACACACACACACACACACACACATGAGATGAACATTAAAAGAGTCATATTGTAATTGCTGAGCGATCGTATATTATTCCATAGGCCACGAGTGCTGTAAAACCGAGCGCCAAAAAAAGCGCCTATATCGAGGCTTGAAAGCATGTACGCAGATGCAGCCTCGCATATTAAAGTTCTCTATATATCTATCCATATATACATATATATGTATATATATATATATATATATATATATATATATATATATATATATATAACACATATACGTCGAACTAACAATCCTAATTATAAAATGCAGAGATAATGCGATCGGCGTTGTGTATGGGTGTATACGCACACATATGCACACACACACACACATATATATATATATATATATATATATATATATATATATATATAAATGTAGACATGTACGTGCGGCAGGAACGAGCCACTTCGTAAAAGTGCTCCCCGATATTACCGCAGGAATTCGTGTCGCGCTCTCTCTCTCTCTCTCTCTCTCTCTCTCCTCTCTCTCATTCGCGGAGACCCTTGCAAGCTCTCATATAGAGTACACGGTGCCCCGACTTAGTCCTGCGGGCAATGTACAAGCGCTCCCGAGCGCACCGCGCGTTGTTCGACGTTATGTTCCTCTCGTGAATAACAACATCGCGCCGCGCGCATGCATATATATATATATATATATATATATATATATATATATATACACGTACATACATACACACATCCACACACATGTATTGCCGCAGCAGCCGGTACGTCGTTGATGATAAAGCAACGGTAGTCCGTCGCGCGAGCGCGACCGCGCTTGCCGCCGGGCCGCACCGGGCCCCGGCAATAATCTACTTACCCATTTCTCGAGGGAGGCGGGGTGGCCCCGCGCAACTCGTGCGAGCGAGCGCGCGCGTGACAGGCGACGCCGCGCCGCGCCATAAAGCCCGGCGTGATTGTACACACACACACACACACACACACATATATATATATATATATATATATATATATATATAGTATAGTATAGGCATGGAAATCGCGCTTTAACTCTGAAACGTCCGCGTCGACTCGAATCCGAAGGCCGAGCGATCTATTAGAATCTCAATTTCGGGGCTATGATAGGGCTCCGCGAGTCGCACGACGTGCTTTATTGGAGCGGGAATAAAGGGCCAGTGCTCGGTCAATTAAAACAGTCGCGATATATGGTGAAAATCAAAGTATTGAAAGTTTGAAATAATTTACATTTCGGTGATATTAATCAAGTTACTTCGGTCGTCGCCTTAGAGGAGTACCAACAGCGCGGACATATAAGAATAAAACAACAAACTCTGGCTAAAGGATAAAAATAATACATTGATCCTGAAAGACAGATGTTTAATTATAAATGTTAAAAAAAAAAAAAAATAATAATTTGAAAGAGAAACATATACGTCCGATGTTGGAGTAGCAGATTGAGATGTGAAAGAACTTTTAATAAAGTAAATATGGCAATGAAAATTGTGAATAGAAAACTTAATTAACGCGGCTTTGGTATAATATAAATTGAAGTAAAAGAAACTGACGATTTGGTGCTTCATTTTTTTTTTGTAACGTCCAATTTATCACATTTTCATTACTAACTATTGCAATTTTTCATGACGTTTCAAGATAATAACAATTATAGCAAATCTATGTAAACTATTTTTCATTAAAAACGAATTGTTTATAGAAAGAAAAATTACATCGTAATTGATGGAATCCGTCCTGTAAAAACGATTATACTAATTCATTATTGGAAAAATAGTTCGTTAGGTCATAGTAAGCGATGTCGTTATATATTCACATTTCCCGATAGGACTTCATTTGTAAATGCGACTCACAGGCTTTATGTATCATCTAGAATACCATACACATATAAGATAGATAACTATATGATCATAGAATTTCCCGTAAGTCCTTCATGGTATAAATTTACAATCGAATGACCTCACGGAATAAGACAAAGAAAAAGTCATTATGAATTACAATCATGTAAAACTAAAAGAAAATAAACAGTTTGCTATGGGATTAATCTCTGGAATTAAATATGGGCTCGCATAAATATTGCCATTTTTTCGCCTGAAGAAACTTTTGCGGGAATCGTCCTGGTAAGTTCATACCTATTTTTTTTTTTTTTTTTTTTTTTTTTTTGAACGCAATAGTAAGTTACGAAATCAATTCGTAGAAGATCGTTAATGTAATGAACATCGATGATTCCCGACGCTTTTTCTTTGGTGCGAGACCACGCGTTTAACGCTTGTTTGAACAATACACTTTTCTGGATTAATTGAACAATAATGTTTTATGCCGACTTGTTTAATGCTTGCCGTGCGTATATCCCAATTGTATGCTAAACTCACGTACCGTTTTTCATATTTAAATAATCAAATTCTATTTTTCGAGTGTTTTTCTTTTTTTTTATAATATTGAGTATAATAGACTTTTATAAGCTGCGTAATTTCAATATACGATAACAAATTTTATTTACTAATAAATTTCGAAATATATTAGATTTATCTTAGACAAAATTTCTGAGATGATTTATAGGGTAAGTACTGACGTAACAATAAACTTAACCATTTCTTAAAGAACTTATTCCTGTAAGCGGTATTTTGTTACTGAATATTTCTTTTTGACAATATGATGTATAAATATTTAGGAATTTCGTATATTTGGAACGATGTCTTCAATTTACCTATCTTTCTACTATATATCGAAGATTTATTATTTATTTAGTTATTTATCGATTTATTTATTATATGAAAAAGAGTTGAAGCCCCTTTCCAAAATATGATAACAAAAATGAAAATGATATACTATAAAAACAAATGTCATACATATCTCAAAATAAGTGGTTTATAATAAGCAAAACAATGTAAATTAGAACCAGCTTTAGTTACTGTCAGAATTAGAAATTACAATCCGTTACTGTCAGTTAGAATCATATATACCGTATACCATTAGAACCATATTAACATTAAAATTAAGGAAAACATAATTAAAAAAAAAAAATAAATAAATCTAATAAATACAACTATCGTGGATAGCCTTTCTGAACAATGGTATGAATCGCGTATTCGTTAATTCATACGGTACACTATGTCAGATTCTTCGTAAATCTATATTAATAGATGAAAAAAATATAATATATACGATTAGAAACATTACCTGAAATCAGCCTAAGCCAGGAAGGATTCCTTAGAGAATAAACGATAACTGTATTGCAAAAAACCAATATTCTTTTTTATATATTATGTAACCCTATATTTTATACAGTAAAATGGTTTTATGCTTAGGACATTATTAAATACGTATTTTTTAAAAGTGATATTACACGAATTACACATTAAAATCGCCTCGAACGCCATTCTCTCTCATTCATAAAAGTCCTTTTTTTGGTGGGTTTATCGTTGCAACGTTTTTCCTCGAAATTCTGTCCGTGCCATTGTAAAATTATCCACGAACAATGCAATAATAACAAACTAATTAGTTACCGTCATGAAAACGAGGTTTAAAACGATTAGGTTTGTCAAAAGCATCCGCATTGGATATACAGCTACTAGAATACTTCAACTTGGTAGTACGTACATAAGCGTTACAGCACGCCGACACAGTGCGCACGTCTCGATTCTGCCTCGCCGCCGTATATATATATATATATATATATATATATATATATATATATATATATATATATATATATATAAAGCTACTATATAGCCTGCGGCAACGCGCTCGCGAAACCCACAGCGCGGGAGCAACGGTGAGCGAGCGAGAGGGGGGGGGAGGTGACGGGCGGAGGTCCGAGGAATCGGGTCACTGTCACGAGACCGGCCCGCGCCTTCGATCGTCGAACTCCGTGGGTCGCGCGCTGTTGCTGACCTCAGCGTGCGGGAAGCTAATTTTTGTCCTGCCCCCCCCTCACCTCCCCCACCCGCCCACTTCACTCGGGAGGGAAGATCTTAACCGGGAGCGGCTGTTGCCTCGCGCTACGTGATAGCATCGCGGCTGCACTCGAATTTGCGCAATCGCTGTATATATATATCATAGATAGTGAATGAAAGAGAGAGAGAGAGAGAGAGAGAGAGAGAGAGAGAGAGAGAGAGAGAGAGAGAGCGTATGTGTCGCTGCGTCAGTCGCGAACATAACGGTATATACTCCTGTATATATATTACATATCGCTCGTTTCCAAGGCATAGCACGGCTGACGCGTGCATCTAGGTTCAAGTTCAAGATCGCTCGCTCGCTCTCTCTCTCTCTCTCTTCTCTTTCTCTTCTCTCTCTCTCCTCTCTCTCTCTCTCTCTCTCCTTCTCTTTCTCACAACTTCGCGCCCGCGTCTTTATATATGTATATATATATATATATATATATATATATATATATATATATATATATTGCTACCGCACGACGTGCACGCAGCGTCGACGCCTATTACGGGCATAGAATATAGAGGGAAGTAAATTGGTCCCCCACCCTCTTCGTGTTCGTCGGGATGGGTCGGTCGACGACTGTGCAGCGCGAGGCTGTCGAAAAACATCACAGATCGTTTACAGCTATATATATATATATATATATATATATATATATATATATATATATATATCCTGCGACCACTATGCGCTTATGAAAAAGACCTACTTCCTAGTATATACGAGGCGACGGGGAGAGGAGGGGGGTATGGATGGAAGAGGCAGCGTCGGCGATGCAATCGACACGCGCGCACGCGCGGTGGGACCACATATATTGCGAAATGATGAAAGGCTCGGAAATCCCGGGAAGAGGGCAGAGGAGGGGGGTTGGTGGAGTATCCAGCTGTCGATCGACGTCGGAGCTCAGGAAAGTTAATGCGCGGGAGGATATGCTGGCCCGCGGCCTATATATATATATATATATATATATATATATATATATATATAGTGATGGATTGCGCGGCAGTATATACGGGTGAGGGACAGTTGGAAGGCGCGTTTTCCCCTCCCCACCCGTACCCCTTTAGGTCTCAAGCATTTTTTTGTTTGGTTTACGTGATAAATCTTCTAGGTATGGATATCGCTGAAGTATAAGTTTCTCTCGCTGAGATCATCAAATATTGGATTATCTAATATTTGAAATGGAAGAGCCGAGGATCGGTAAAGATATACAGTGTACACATATACATTTTCGATAAATGTATATATATATATATATATATATATATATATATATATATATCTTCTGTTGAAATAGGCTGAAACTGTAAAGTAAATAAAGTGTAATTTATACGTAGACGGTAAATTGGAATTTTTTATTTATTGATAATAATATAGTAATGGAGTAACATACTAATCCATCCATACCTTGTATTTTGTAATATATATATATATATATATATATATATATATATATATATATAATATTATCAATAATGTTAATACATTGGGTCAAATATAAAAATGATCTTTTGACATTAATTCTTATTTATGGTTATGAACAAAAGAAACTTATAAAATTGATGTTCATCAGGTTTTCTTAATTAGTCTATATTAAAAAATAACTGGAAACATATTATTTTTTTCATATAGGATTTAAAATAATTACTGCAATTAAACAAGGGTAAGGAATCGTATAAAAACAAAAAAAATAAAAATTAAGAATACATGTTAGTTTTAGGGTAGAACTTGAGCGGTTTTGAATGGTGAGGGTCCCAATTCTATTCTTTCAGAAAAGATTCAAATGTTTGATTTTTAACGAAAACTATAACTACTGAAAATGCAAGTATAGCGTAAGGCTGTTTTTATAAATTTCAGCCAGAATCTTAGTCAGAGCCGAATTTCAGTCAGAATCGTACTCGGTTCGGTCAGAATCAAAGCCTGAGAATTTTTTTACGTTCTAAGCACCGACTCTGCGATCCTGTCCAGATCGTTTCTATTGAAAATCGTCGGATAGCGCGCAACTCTCAGTTGTTCTAGATATTTTTCACCCACAGTTTTGCTGTATTCAATTATAGAAACGGGTCTTTACCGACCACTACATTAAATTATAAAAACAAGCCTTCCTTAGGTATTTATATTATACATATATATCTATACATACATACATATATATATATATATATATATATATATATATATATATATATCTGGTGTATATATATATATATATATATATATATATATATATATATAGTTTTCCAATCGTAATACCAAATTGCAGGAAATGATTCTATGCCCAAATAACAACAGTGCAACGCACCTTTCTGTTATAATTATCAAAATATTAACCTCCGTAATTCTAATCCGTGGCAAATGCGATTTTATACCGCATTTTTCCCCCTCCCCTTCCCGTAGAACCGTTTTCTCTCGCATCCGTTACCTAATTAAAAATGAAAAAACAGTAATACCCTTTGCCTATGTATAAAGAAATGTATAAACAACGGGGCGCCAATGCCAACGCATGCCCGATCATATCCCGAAATAACCCAATTCACGGCCCATATTCTGAGACTCATCTCCAAATCTGTATCTATCTATCTATCTATCTATCTATCTATCTATCTATCTATATATATATATATATATATATATATATATATATATATATATAAACCACCGAACAACGGACCAAATTTATATATATATATATATATATATATATATATATATATATATATATATAGCGCTTCTTCGACGCATTGCCGTGCAATGCATTGCGAGCGGAATATATTTTTACCGGCGAGCATCGCGCGATCGTTTGCCGCGCGGTAGCGGCCAAAGAAATGCACATCGGTTCGTAACGTGTTCCGATAAAACGCGGCGCTCCTCGTTCGCGGGCGCGTTCGAGCGCTGGCTCGGTTACCCGGCACCCATTCGGGCGCCTCGCCTCGAACGCGCAATTACACATTACCGCGAGGTGCTCTCGCGGTAATCAGTCGGTCGACGAGCTACTATACTATATATAGGGGTGTGCGTGTGTTTTATATATATATATATATATATATATATATATATGTGTATATATATATGTATATATATATATATATATGTATATATATATAGATATAAAGAGTCTCTTCCCGCACCCGAGCAGTGGCGAACGCAATGGCAAACGGAGCGCCGCTCGCGTCTTGGAATTTCCGTTGCGGGAAGAAAAAAAAGACCTCATCCCCTCTTACGCGCACGCATACCGCGCTCGCCCATGCAAATGCGCCGCATCGACGTGCCGTGGTGCGTAAATGTAAATATGCAATATATATATATATATATATATATATATATATATATATATATATATATATATAGGTGCTTCACGCGCGCGAACGAGAAAACATTGCACCCGCGCGCGAGGGATATTTGACGACTCTCGTTATTATTACAGGTGTGTGTGTGTGTGTGTGTGTGCGTGTGTGTATGTACACGTACGCACGGTTCGCTGTACGGATCCCGCAAGTATAGCGGCGGTATGGGTGCTGGTCGTGAGGGGCGCCCCTTAAGCACGGTAGCAACGCCCCGGCGCGTCTGCTCACGCGGCTTTTATCTTATTATGGTCTATATATAGATAGGCACCCGAGTAAACCGTATGATTCGCCCGCGAGAAAAAAGCGCAACGCGCATAAATGTATGCGAAAGGTTTTGCCATATCGATGTTAGAGAAGGAAAGAGAGAGAGAGAGAGAGAGAGTGAGAGAGATTTTAAATGTTCGTACGCTACTCGTTTTTTCTACAGGAAACAATTTTGGTATTTCAAAATGTGTTTTGCAAACGTCGGGCGTCTCATTTTAGTGGAGGGGCGGGGGTTTTCCTCGCTTCACCAAGATTATTGGCTTGGACAAAAGACAGTTGCCTATTATGATTCATTATCTACCACACACGGAGTTTGAAAAATAACATCCCGATGCATACATACTTATTTCTCTTTCTTGCCCCCCTCCCCCCTCTCTCTCTGTCTCTTTCTCTCTCCATATACCCCTCTCCAGGATGTGCCTGTTATGTCTACTTCCTCCTTCTAAGGGACATGAATACATCGATGCACTGATGTAAAAGCCACCAAGCGCATGCACTTTCCATACTATGCCGAGTCAGTCTTCTCCAAGTACGTTTTCCAAGCGCATTCCGAGGCGGATGATAACGAAAGAGCTCGATATTCTCGGGATGCAAACGCAAATCGCGAAGCATCACCCCGTCCAAGTGCGGAGGAACCGAGTTTTCACGTTCGGTGAAAGAACTTTCCACCTGAAGATTGAGTCGTTTATTTTCACTCGGCACTTTTGTATCGGGCGACGAGGCGTCAGAGCTTCTTGAGTCCGATGAATCTCATTCAATCTGTGTTATATTATACGAATTTATTTTGCTTTGTCATCACATGTACATCGTTGAAATGGCCCGAGTATTGATTGAAAGAGCTTTCGCTGTATGGGTCGAGAGAGATGCAAGAATAGCAAGATATATATATATATATATATATATATATATATATATATATATATATATTATAATTACCTATAATATTGATATTAGAGTGACGACATATTCTAATATTTTATAATATTTATTGTGTTTCCCAATATAGTGGTATAAAATTTCGACGATGTATTTCTTCAATCTATAGTAATTACTTATATGTGCGTTTTAATTTTGTTTATTATACTTATGTGTTTATTGATTTAGTTTATTTTGCATAACATTATCTAAATAAATTCAGATCTTGAAAGCGGAGAGTCCCTGAATACGGCTCGGAATGGCGGGCTTTGCACATGCGAGGAATTCTTGGCCAAGCGGACAGTCGGACGATCATTTACTAAATAAAAATGACTTTTGACTTTCATATTATAGACTGCACGATGGGGGTTTCGAACAAGGGCATTCGGGCTTTCGTTGTAATTGAACGTACGCGTGATTAATGTAATTAACGTAATTATCGTTAATCGTTTTTAACAAAGCACATTCTCAGTTCGGCTTGTTTTTGTCTCTTTCATTTTGGCCGTTAAGCCATAAAACTTTGGCACAAATACAGCAAGGCTGATTCGACAGTTGTGGGTTGTCAAGATCGTGACTTAGCATTTGCACCATTTTTTTTTTGTTTTTGTCTTTTTTTTTTATATACAGTTCCGCGCCGGAGCAGCGCTCGACAGCAGTGGCAAAAGTAATCCCCCCCCCCCGTCCTTCGGTCGAATTTTTTTTTGTCGTTGCTGAAAATTTCGAAAAGCCGTGGGCCAGTGCAACCGGAACGCGGCCCCGGTCCTCCCGCCAGAGGTTGCCGGAAGGGCCGGAATTCTGGGGGGCCGTACGGCACTGGCGTACTCGATGCTACTTGGCGAATTTTGAGGATATTCCACGATACGCCGCTCTTCGTCGTAATGACGATAATTCTCGCGGTATCCTATGGCATTCGCCTTACTCCTGAAAGCCCGTATTCGTGTATACCACGATTTCATATAATTACGAAGTATGAGAAGTATGAAAACAATATCTGAAATGGCTTAAAAGAATTTGACGAAAATATTAATACGATGTATGGTCGGACTACTAGAGTGGCGTTAAAAGGGGGAACATAATGTTCCAACAAATACCGTACCGTTGATATTGTCATACTCGGACGACCTGAGTGTTTTTTTTCGTCGTTGCTCAATTCGACATTTATGAGAGTCGGTGTCGCATTTGCTATTGTCGCGAACTAATTGCCCTTTTTTTCTCAATCGTATACATACACTCGAATAGACACCACGCCCTCTACTTATCTATATTATAAGTCATCGCTTTTTTCCAAACCGGTCACCATCTAGTAGTCGTAAGTGGTACTATATGTTTATAGTCGCCTCGACATCGCGCACGATCCCCACATATCCATCGATTTCACTGCAGCGGGAAGGTTACGGGCGCTATCTCTGTATAGGACTTTGAGCGGTCGAGTTGGGAAATGGGCCACGAAATCCAATAAATCGAAACGAGATCTCTGGGAGAGAAACTTTTGGATATTACCGCTTACGCCATCTGGCAATGACTCTGACAATCCAAACGGTATTATTTTCGAAAATAATTCTTCTCCCTTTTATTGTCTCTGCTGTGGTCTGGCGGTTAAATCTTGTACGTTTGTCTTAACAAACTTTGTGTTCAACTGACTTTTTTTGTAGGTCTATATAGGACCAAGAGTCCTTAAACTACATAAAATATCTGGTTTCCCTTCTCTATCTCTTTCTCTCTCTCTCTCTCTTCGTCTCTTACTCCTTTCCCTCTGCGCCCATACTACCAATGCCGTTGATCCTTTCGCTTTCGCGCCCTCGAGCCGGGCGATGGATCGGGGGAATGCCGAGGACTTTTATTTCGCGGAACTGATTTGCTATTCCTTGTATAAATTTTTTTTTCTTGCTTCTTTTCCATGCCGCGCAAGAGAAACTGCTAATGCGCCCGGCCGTTGATAAGGATTTCTTCGGTTACCTCACATAACGAGGATAATAAACTTTATCTAGGAAAAATTGCGCTTCGTGAGCGCGCGCGCGTCCGCGACAGCCTCCATTTGTATGCCGCGCCAGCAGCGGCGGAGTGTATATCTGCGATATTTATGGCCAATTTTAATATCCTCGGATGTGCCGCGCTCTCGCAAACTTTCCCACGAAAATTTATATATATATATATATATATATATATATATATATATGCATGTATGTATGTATATGTAGAAGCACTGCTGACTCTTGTAATATAAAATCCCACTTGACGCAGACTATATATATATATATATATATATATATATATATATATGTGTGTGTGTGTACATATAAAATGTAGATGTTTGCGCGTCTTCTCTCTTCACCGGACGGTGCGCGTGTCGCAATTTGCTGGTAATCCAATTTTTTTTGAACTTTAATTAGTACCCGAGGGCTTTGGATGTTGCTCATTACGAAATATAAGCTATGAAAATATAGAAACTGATAATAGGGCGACCGACCCGTACGACTTTTATCAAAAGTATGATGATTATATATGAGTTTCTGAGGGTGCTAATTAGCAATCGGTCAAATCAATGAATAAAATTAAAGTAATGAAAGGACTAATTTATAGTCAGTTAAAAAATCGAAGTATTTAAAAAAAATTTTATCGAACGTAGACAAAAACACGTGTACTTATGTAAATAAATGAAGCTGACAGATTGATTAAAAAAAAAAACGTTATATGTAAACATTTTTTCCATTCTTTATTGATCTTTTATACGGTCTGATCCGTGCAATGGTAATCAGGCAATGTGAAAATAAACGTCTAAAAATCCAATATTGTTTTGTCATACATGATTTTTAAATGTGCACACACACACACACACACACACACACATATATACGAGTCATAGACGTTTCGAAGATAGAGAAAATCCGTATATATGTGTTATGTATAAATTTGACACCATACTAGTTCAACAGTCTTTGTTCTGGATTTTTAAAGAGAAAAGAAAAGTGTAATATATATATATATATATATATATATATATATATATATATATATACATATATATATATACTTATACTATATATAGTTGAATATAGAGGAATTAAATTTATGGACTGATACGTATAAGTCTATACCGTTATCGGCCACCCGATGAGAAATAAACCTGAAATATATTAGAACATCTGTGGCGTAATTCAGTAATTTTATGCGATAACAGTATAAACGCGCAATTTGCATATATACATATATGTATGGGTTGCAAATTTTTATAGACATCAGAAAGCTTTTTTAAGAGCTTTATATATATATATATATATATATATATATATATATATAACATATATAGGTGTGTGTGTGTGTGTGTGTGTGTGTGTGTGTGTGTGTGTGTGTGTGTGTGTACTGACATCAAATTAACATGTGCGTACCTATACTGTGATCTACATCGAGAGAACATAAAGTTTCTTCGAAATATAAAAACCGTCCAGACTTTCAATTTTGTACAATACCTCGGACTGAGTCCTGGTGATTTTAGACGAGTATATCGAGAACATCGAATTTTCAGAATGAAATAAAAGACTCCGAAAGAACGGTATTGCCTTACTATACAAGATGCTTAATTGTACAAGAAAATATCGATCGTTTGCTTATATATTTAATTATGACAAAAATCGATTATTAGTTTTCAGTATTCACATTAAATGTACAATGAAATTGATAGAATCGTTAAATGTCGTTGCACCGAAGGGGAATGAGTTCGCGCGCGCCCGTATGTGCAGGCTCTTGAACTTTTCAGTAGCACGAGTCTTACACCCAATATTGTACGTATTTTACGATAAAATTTATCCCTAGACAATTAATTGACAGATAGTAGACGCGTAAAAGGCATAGCAACTAAATGGACGTGTCGAATAAGAAGCATTATATATCTATATATTGCCGATTAGCCTGTGCACTCTTTAACCGTTCCGCGAGTAAACCGACGTGTTTCCGCAGGAAGGTGTATGGGTCTACCGAGGCGTGCAGCCTGAGACAGAGAGAGGGAGAGAGAGAGAGAGAGAGACGTTCGACGGCAGCTCGACAAAGACAAGATAATGGACAAGAACTGACTCAGCGCTCTTTTGAACGACGACCACGGAGCAAAATATATATTATAGCGAGGACTAATGCTTCTTTTCTGTCGCTAGCGTATGAGGGTGAGAGGGGGGCGGCGGGAGGGAGAGAGAGAGAGAGAGAGAGAGATAGCGAGAGAGGAAGAGGGCGAACGCGACTTGTTCGCGCATACGCACAATCGCGATTTTTCCGATTCTCTATATACGCATGTCGGCAAGCACAATGCGACCGAGCTCTTTTGTCCGTTGCGCGTGCGTTGCATCGGCCGCGAGCTGTCCTCGCGATCGTGTACGCGCGCGCACACCCGCGGGGGATGCGCCGATTCTCTCCCCGACGCTGCCCGGCGAACGGCCGAGGGACGCGCGGCAGCGCATCGGGCGCGTATGGTTTATCGACCCCCGAATTTGCCCTGAGCAACGCGCCGCGGACTGCGGGAGCGCAGCTGTCGGCCGGGATGTGATCTCGTTCGTTTGCTTCGCGTCGTTCGCGTTATCTGCGCCGCGGGTGGACCGACGACAGATTTTCCAGATATGTGTAATAACAGTATATGTGACTGCGGAAAATTTCAGGCGAAGGGGCGGGTTTCGACTATTCTTCTCACTTCTTGTCTATATGCATGTAGGCATCAATCGGAGTACAATGTCGAGTAAATTAAATTTTTTTTTTTTTCGTTCGATGTATTGCGATCGTAATTGTACCACTAGGTGTTCCGCATTGAACAACCATGATTGATTTTATTAGTAAACCAACCAAGCAACTGTAAACTACGATCTTGTCTATAAATTATATTTGATTAAATCGTCGTAAATATATATGTCTGTGTGTGTGTGTGTGTGTGTGTGTGTGTGTGTGGCGCGCGCAGCAGTATACATTTTTACACTGTACAACCCGGTACAACCACATCACGTACGCATAGTCAAGACAAGTTACCCTTATATAAACAAAATGAAGTGCTCAAAGTCTCTCGAATTGCGAATGCCTCTTCTTAACAAACACACACACACACATACACATACAAATACACATATTAATACGTACACTTCAGGATACAAGAAGTGACTCGTAGTTCCGCCCGTAGTTCTTCCTGGAGTAAAAAAATCCAAAGACTACGCGTATAAAAAAAAATACATATATACAGGTAATGCTGTGCAGCGATGGAAAATGTTGCTGCAGCGTGCACAATTCCATTACATTACGTGTGTCGCTGGATTATAATAACCCAGTGCGCTTGAGTAGATCCATGTGTGCGAAAGGAAAGATAAGATATGCTATAAAACTAAAGTACCTTTTATATTATATTACATATATAAATATATACATACATATACGACGAAAGGCTTTCAACGCATCTCGTATCTATAAGCTCAGAGGTATATAAGCATATATATATATATATACGAGTGGGGAAGGCGAAGATGATAGGGCGGAGCCGCATTGAGATTTTTCCACTCGCGCTCAATAATAATCAGTCCGCGTATATACAGGGAATTATATAGGCGACTCTTGCGCTTCGAGACGCAATGCTACATGAAGCAAAAGCGAAATTCCATCTCACAGTGCGCGCGCGCACACTCGCCTCGCAACTCTGGTTAATTTATTTTTTTCGCCAAGTCGACGAAATCGTTACCGCGCCGGTTCACGCATCTCCATATACGTGTATACTCCAGGGCTGAAAAGCGCGTTCGAACCTCCGAGCGTTCGCACCGATTCCAATATCAGGCTCGAGAATGTACGATTTCGCGGCTCGGGCATAGTTCCAAACCCCGAATCCATTCGTAAAGTTCTGTGCTGTTATAAACGTCTTAATTAATAGAGATACAAATTTTATGCGTATCTTTCCTCCCCCCCCCCTATAAGATATATTTGCTCGAATTGTATTTTTACTATTATAGAGCCTCAACGATCGTTTTTTCCGTATTCTGGTACGGACTGTAAACTGGAACTTTTACTAATTCCAGATAATATCCAGAATAGAATATTACAGTCGAAACTTGACCACGTGTAACCAAAAGATGAATATCACAGATTTATGAATATGACCAAAAAATCACGTTCGATGCATAGCCCCGAGAGTGAACCGGTTCTGCGCGAACGGACGGTAACGGTTTTAGTCCGTCATACGGGCAAGCCTCGTGAAATTCACTTTTACGGTCTTATGAGCAAAATAACGATTTTTATTTGCATTTAACAATTATGGAAGTAACTTACATATATTTACCCAAAAATCCATTTACATCGGTAAACAGGGATTATTTGTGGAGTTATGATTAAATAATTATACGGCGTAAGTCCAAAATTAAATTAAAATCTTACGAGGATGTAAAATGTGGGTTTCGATGCAAGGATTTGTTATTCAAACACTTAGATCCGAGTCGAGCGTTTGAAAGCTTCGATTCGCATTCCTATAAATTTAGAAGCTCGAGAACCTTTGACCGTTCAGGAAATCGATGTAATATTTTTGGAGATTCGTGGACCATCGAAAAGTGACAGATTAGAAAAGTTTTTAACCCTAAAATAAACTAAATGTTTGCGAGTTTGAGCATGACGCATATGTGCGTTATACCGGTCCGTGACGGTAATGCCTGATAATGCCCAAGTTAAATTTTTCATAATTGAAAAAACTATTCTATACGCATGGAAAAGTATATATACAGGTTTTTTGGGTCGCTGATTACGATTTTGAAGTCACAATTGAAAAATTCGAACTTTGTGATGAAAAATAAAATAATCAGTTTATTTTAAATTTTGATAATATAACTATGTATTTATGTATGATAAGAATAGTGAATTATTTATAATAATTATTATTATTTTGTTGCTAATTATTATTAACATCTATCCATCATTCTTAATCATTGTTCGGTACAAAATAGGTGTTTTACAATGGTTTCTTTTCTGACGCATATATGCATGATACCGGTACTCTAAGGGTTAATATTTACCGTGGTTCGAGCACAGTTCAAGCGAGTCTTGAATGTTTTGTGAAAAAAAGAAGAAAACAGTATATTTTGACGGAAAAGTCGACCAAAGTTGCTAGTGGAATTTTTGATACAAAAATATCTTGAAAATAGTACCTATTACCTATTGTTAAGATATCTTATATACAGGTGAAATTTCGTGAATTCTTAACAAACTTTATTTAAACGTTTTACATAAAATCTGAAGATTTAAATAAATAATATAAGTATATGAATAATAATATAATATAATTTTTAATCTTTCTATTAATATATTCCATGCTATACTGTCAAGGTTAATGAAAAAAATATTTATAAATATCCCTGTTTGAAATTGAACCATTTGTCTGTTTAGATACCGATGAGGTTATATACTGACAGTTATGAAAAGTACTATCGATAGTATCGAAACTACTATCGATAAGATTTAAAAAAATCAAATTAAATTTGAGGTGAATTAAAAGGGTAATTATATTAATTTTTTAATATTATCATAGTATATATTTAATAAGCCAAGCGTATTTATTCTTAGTGTATTTTTTTGACGTCAAATTCGCCCTCGAATTACATTAAAACCTGAAAAATGCTCTGAAATCCAGGGAGTATTTAAACGCGTGAACATTCAAAGGTTGAAAAACGTTCGGACAATCAAAAAAAAATTATGAATTTTCAAGAAAATTCTCGAGACATGAGAGATATGAAGCTGTATTCGAATCTTTAAGATGCGAAAACGCGGCGTCCCGACGACATACAGATTATTATCCCGTCTAGAAGAAGGATCGAAGCGTCGTACTGGATTATAATCGTTCGCGCGGAAACATCGTACGATCGTTCCTTATACTCGTACGCAAACTTTCTAGATCTTCCCGAATAGTCTTTCCTCTTCCTCCCCCCCCGCCCCGGCCCCTAAAGCGCAGCCGCCTCGCGCGTCTAATCGCGCGCTTTTCCGAGCGACCGACGACGCGACGCACCGCTGCCAATGCGACGATACGCGGCCGCTGCGAGAGCGCGGGCAGGTTCCGTTGCATCGGAAGCCCCCCTCCCGCCCCTGCCGCCCGTTCGAGAAAAGTGGGTTTCTCGGAGATGGACGCCGGGGGACTGAGGCGGGACGACGAGGAGTTGCGACGATCCGCAGCGCTCCGGGCCGGAGGACCGTCTCGGAGGTAGCGAGTATCCGAGGCAGCGAAACCGCTATATAAGCGCGATCGCGGCAGCGCGCCAGATGTCCTCCCCCTCCCCCCCAGCCGTTCCCTCTCCGCGCTACGGGTGTGTACGGCGCATACTGTATATATATCCGCGGAATGCGCGCAACGCTCTTGCGAACTAGCCGCTTGCGCTAGGTGTATATATATATATATATATATATATATATATATGTACGCGTCCCCGCGCACCTCGCCCACGGGACTTTTTCCGCAATCAATTACCGACCCGGTTTTTTGTCGCAAGCTCCCGCGGCCGACGCCAGCGCCGCCTCTCCCGCCTTGTCATTATATTATGCGCCCCGATCGTAGCTCTCCGGTATATACCATAATAAGACGTCCGGACGACGGGGGCAGGGGGGAGGGGTCGGGAGAGGCCGGCGAGCGTCGCGCTTTGGCGCACCAAAGCGCGCGGCCGCGCAACGCGTGGATAATCGAACGATGCGATGGTTTTGCCTCCGCGATTACCTCACGAGGCGCTGCGGCCGGCGCCGATTTTTCTCTCTCTCTCTCTCTCTCTCGCTTATCTCTCTCTCTCTCTCTCTCTCTCTCTCTCTCTTACTCTGTCTCTCCCTTTAGGTAATAAACGGGGAGGCGTCGTCCTCCGCGCTCTAAACTTCACGAGTTAACTCGGAGATATAATTTTCGTAAAACTCTCTCTCTCTCTGCCTCTCTCTCTTTCCCACCTCTCTTGCTTTGCTCCCTCTGATGTCGGCCGCAGGAGAGCCGTCAAAATGATGTATCGGAGCAGCTACCGCGGGCAAAAGAGTTTACAAATCGGATTCTCCTTTTTTTTGTTTAGATCACCGGGCACAATTCTTTTTCTTCTCTCTCTCTCTCTCTCTCTCTCTCTCTCTCTCTCTCTCTCTCTCTCTCTCGCCCTCGCTCTCTGTGTATCATTCTCTCCCTCTTTCCCTCTCTCACTTCTATAAAAGATCAACGCTGAAGATTAGACCGGAATTAACGGTTAATAAGGCATCGGGGCTTCGTAGTGGCAGCCGTGCGCGAGAGAATCCATTAGCAACGGGAAATAACGCAGCTCCACCCCCTCCTTCGGTTCACCCGCTCGGCTTTGATTTAACGCGCGAAAAACGGTGATTGGACAGATTTTTTTTGGGATGATCATTAGCGCGCGATGGATTCTCTTTTTTCTTTTTATTTTTGAAAAATGCCGCGCGTCCTCCGCTAAAGTATATATATATATATATATATATATATATATATATATATATATATATATATAGAAAAGTAGATTCAACGTCGTTTGAGAGCGTTATAAAAGAAATTCAAAAGCCACATCGATTCCTTTTTCATTATATACAACGGCTATCTTCTAGGAAACGCGTATTCATAAAAGAAGCAGAAAGATAAAGCGTGGCAAAAAAATTGGCATGGATTTAATTACAGAGGCGAACAGAACCAAAAGCAAAAACGAAAAAGAAAAGCGAACGCGCGAATAGACTCATCATTCGTGACATTATCTAGGCCACATAACTGAAGATTTTATATGTATATATATACATAAATATATACATATATATACATATATATAAATATATATATATATATATATATATATATATATGTATATATAATGCTGTAGACAACTCGCCCCCTTATCTTCGATCAATGTCAAAAACATTGAATCACGAAGCACAATGTATTCTTCGCTTGTTCCATAATTTATTATATATTTTTCAAACATCGTTGCGGTTAATGTATTAATCAATCGTGTCAATGTATATATATATATATATATATATATATATATATATATATATATATACATAGGTATGTATGTATCTATTTCAAAACCAGAGAAAAGGAAAGATATAAATCACTGTCGTGTTTAGATACGTTATACTAGGGAAGGAAAGGAGATTCAGAAACCTTAGATAATAATATAGGAAACTTCCTTTCTGTTGGGATGCGTGGACCGGATGCATTACACACACACACACACACACACGCGCGCGCGCGCGCGCACACACATCAGAGCCTTTCACATAAATACCTCGGGTGCTCCGGCTTTTAATCACCCGCGGGGCGCGACATATTATTACAGTCGCAAACATATTTTTTCAACTCCACTCACGAGAACGAAGCGCTCTCCTTCCTTGTTTCCTTTTTTTTTTCTACCGCCCTATCGGTACAATCAGAGTATATAATTGCGCCACGCGCGTCTTGAAACGCGTGTTATCAACAATAGAGAGAGACAGAGAGAGAGAGAGAGAGAGAGAGAGAGAGAGAGAGGATGGTAGTTTTCTACGGTGGAACTACAGCTACAGGTGTAGCATTGTTCTTGTTATCACGTTAGTTGCATGCTACGCTATAGCAAAAACGATTAGGGACTTATTTTTACATAGAGACAGAAACAGTTTGTTATTGCTATTATATATAGATATATATATATATAGATATATATATATATATACATATTGGTTCTTATGCATTGTTTTTTCTTTCGTCTTCTTCATTCCGATCAAATCTGAAAATCACGGAGGCATGTTACAAAAAGACGCTGTATAATCGTGGACGCACCTAATTACTCGAAACTGATTGACAAGCTTTGTCGGTCAAAATGACAACGTGAAGATATATATATATATATATATATATATATATATATATATATATATATAATTGCATCGTTACAATTGCGCACAAAGCAATAATGATTCAGGATTTATGAAGGAACAGGTTGCTTTTCATTTAAAGCTGTACTACTGAAAAACTAAATGTCTATAACCGTTTCTAAGTCGGGCAGGTCTAGAATATCTACAAGTATATATATATATATATATATATATATATATATATATATATATATATCCATATCTCCAAACTATCTGATATATGCCAATGTATATAATATATATATATATATATATATATATATATATATATATATATATATATATGTGGAGATATAATTCGAGACATAATTACATTATGTGATATTCAGAAAATAATTAAGTGATGCAATGAGCTGAATAAATTAACTGTAAAAATATATAATTATTCACGTCTTCGCATAGGTTCGCGTAAAACACAAAATACCTAACTTTACGGCTATGAGCTACTGCTTGTCCATTCGCGTATCCAATAATTAATTCGCACATTAAGTTTAATATATTATGAATAAAACGAGGAGGAAAAAAACATATTTTTTGTCGTTGATTTGCTTCTTAAACGCAATTTGTGTCGAAAGTTGCTTAAATATATGAGACGAGCATAAAATTAATATTCAAGCAGCATAATTCTCAGTATCCCTACCGTGGGTGCATTGCCATACAAATGCCGTTACAATGGTTTGTATATACAGATTTTCTCCTATAATGGCCGCGTACGATTGCTTCATCGGCAAATTCTCGATTATTCGATAATTAGCTTAAAATGCGTATATGGCTAAAGGGTATTTAATTGAGCCATTTATACGTATAACTAATATACCATAGCGATTTGCTTATATTCCTAGTGACTCCTTCCATTAATTGAAATAATTATAAAGTTCATGAATGTGAACTCAGTAAACTGAAGATTATATTTGTATAGATGGTAGGTGGTATATATGAACGTCATGAAACTTATAGTATTTCCAATCATTTTGATATTCATAGAGCTTTACGATCAATTCACGGGTATATAAAAATTAAAAATTAATTTATGCCATTATTTATTAAGTATTGAAACATGGTTGACGTTAACATATATTATATATATTATATATATATATATATATATATATATATATATATATATATATATATATATACTTTATCAACGTAATTACGCAGGTATTATTTTAAATATAAAATCAGAAGCAAATAATCGGATCACTATTGTATAATGTAGATATGATTGAAATTATTTTTTATATTTTCAGTGACAGTTATAAATAGTTATAAATAGTATTTTTTCTAGTTGTTTTCATTTGATGTTCTTAATTCGCAAATACAAAAGTTAATATTATATATATATATATATATATATATATATATATATATATATATATATATATATATTACCTACATTGAAAATCTGCCAAAAATGCATGTCACTATACGAAACACAATAATTCGAATATGAATCACGCGAATACGATCGCCTGAATTCTCAATAAACTGAGAGCTGATTTTTCGGTACAAATCACCTTAAAACCCCATTCGCACCGTAACAGTGGAAATCGTTGCGATTTCCCGTTGTAATTTTATATACGTATTTTATTATTACCAAATAAAAAAAAAAAGAAAAAAAACAATAAAATTAATCGAGATGCGTGATTTCCGACGATTCTGATAAATTTTACAGTGACGATAATTATCCGTCTAAATTGTATACCATATACGTGTATGTAGTAAACGACATGCTCCTTTGTGAAAATCGCTACGATTGCCTTTTCCTCAGGCCAATTGTCGAATTTATAGCTCCGGCTATTCTAAAGTGTTTTATCACGCATTGAGTATGAATTAAGTATATATAACGTAATAAAAAAAATAAATAAATAAATAATAATGCAATTGTGCTTTATATACACTTAACCGTCAGAAGAGAATTGATGCGCTTCTTTCGAATTCACGTGATCGGGAATTATTACACGGTACGCACTTTATTGTCGATTATAAAGTGTTCACGGCCAAGTTAATCGTCCAGTGCATATATATATATATATATATATATATATATATATATATCGTGATTCGTCTCGCCTTCTCCCTTTCATTCTTATAAATACGAGAAAATCTCGCTCGCCTCGTTTCTGCGCGGTTGTATTGCAGTTTTTGTTTTATACGCACGAGTACGGCATCTGCTTTGATTCGATAAAATAAGAAAGTTACAAAAATAATTCATCGATCCAATTACTTTATTATTGGGCTTTATAAATCATTGTCGTCATTATTGTGATTTCGCTTTTGCTTTAAACGCATGACCCTTACAATCCCAATATAAATGGAAAAGTCATTTTACATATTTTATGATTGTTCTTTGATTTATAACTCAAAAAATTAGTATTTCTCTTTTATAGTATCGTATCATATCATATCATATCATCATATCATATCATACTTCATACTAATTTATAAAGTCAAGGCGTGTTTTTGTTTGTACACAATAACCGAAAAAAATTCTGAACCGATTGTTCTGAAATTTGACTGTTTCTGAATATGGATTCTATATTATCTTGGGAAGGACATGGGCTATGTTTTTTATTGAAAATCATTTTACTTTCAACAATAAATTAAGTTAATGGTTTTAACAATCAGTTCCACCAGCGGCCACTAGGTGGCGTCTTGAATCACGTACATTAACACAAAGTAGTTCGGTTAAAGTATTCATACCAGCCAGCTCAAACGAATGTTCATATCCAACTTTGGGATTCGTATCCTAAAGGTGTGTCGTTAGTCGGTATTACCTTTTTGTTCTTCAGGTTAATCTGAGACTACCCTTACACCTTATGAATATCTTTTGATTTTTGTAAATTTTATTTTCTCTCTCTCTCTCTCTCTCTCTCTCTCTCTCTCTCTCTCTGTCTTTCTTTCTCCTTCTCTTATATGTTCAGTTGTCTCTGGGCGATTTCTACGGGGAATATTGTATTCAGTTCATAGAAAACGACGTCCAGGTATGAGAAAACCAACTTCTATGGGAAGATTCGTGTTGGGACGGTAAAATACGATATCTTGATCTTTCTGAACGACTTCTACGGGGAGTATTGTGTTTAGTCGTTAGGAAGCGATGCTAGCTTTCTCGGGACGACTTCTACTGGGACTATCGTGTTTAGTTGATAGAAAACGATGTTCAGGTATATCGGAGGGGAATTGCCTGTATAGTTGGGAAATAATGTCCAGGTATGACGAGACAACTTCTATGATGAGATTCGTATTCTATCATTCGAACACGCACACTCCCAGTAAGAGTCGTCCTGGGATACCTGGATACTGTATTCTACCTCCCCAATACAAAAATCTCTGTTGCAGTCGTCCCGAGATATGTCCTATAGTCCGAAAATTATATATATATATATATATATATATATATATATATATATATATATATATATATATTGTATAAAATGGTCGACAAAATATCAACTTTTTCAGGTGGATGCTACATTAAAGCAGCTTTTTATACAGAAGCGACGAGAGGTAAATTACGGTCAATTATTTATAGAAACATAGACTTTTATATATAGAGTACTTTTTACTTAGATACTATGGAATTATTTATGAAATCGGTTAAATTATTATCTCAGGCGAATCCGAGACGGGGGATGCTAGTATATATATATATATATTTAATTATTACGCTATAACTGACGTATTCTTATTATTAGAGTTATTTTCACATTTAAAATATTCAATTATTAATTATGTCTTTCCTATAATTTATAAATCTAACTACATCGTCTTCGTGATTAATTAAAAACAAAAAACAAGTATACAACAAATTATTTTAATTTACATCAATATAGTATGCGATATTATAACGTTATATAAATTTTCGAAATTATATTATCATGCGCAGCGAACCGACTTTCAAGTACACAAATTGTCCTGCTATTGTAATTTTCCCGAACATTTACATTCAATGCTCAGACTGTAGTTAGCATAAATAGGATCATTTCCACCTGTATAGGTGTTGCTGCACTTTACGAAATTATTCTTCACCGTTGGCAGCATTCGAGTTCGTACAATTTTTCTGCATACCGAGTTACGTTTATTGAATTCAACTCTATTGATATGGTAAGTCATCTGGCGTATTAACTTTTCAGAAATAGACTATATATATATATATATATATATATATATATATATATATATATATCTCACATTTTCTGTCGCGTATTTGCATACTCTGCGAAAAGCCTCGTATGACAATAAGAATGAGCATCGAGCGCTTATACATTAACATTTCAAAGACCGCGCGAAGACACGGCGCACCGATTGTCGTGTATTGCTGAACCAGACAAAGGTCGAAGTTATGGGTACACAAGAAGGCCTACGCGATTCAATCCCCTTCACAACGCTTGTTTCGAGCCCCTATGCATGAATATTCAGATTGGCCGGCTTTGTATTTCAAAATCCAGCGTTTGCGAGGGACCCGCGCGAATTTCGTATCAATTACCCGACCAAGGTGAAACTGGTGAAAAGCCTTTGCCCTGTTCATCGGAGAATCTAATTTATATATGCGTGTTTGTGTATATATGTGGATAAAAAAGTGTGAAAGAAGTTTCGCTTAAAAGATATTGTGAGCGTTAATGTATGTAGATAACCAATATTTACTCATTGTATTCACTCGTTAAATAGTATTTTTACAACTGTATATCTTACACAACAATAGTATTAATAATAAAACAAAGTCGTCTTATTCATAATTATGTTGACTATTTTTTCAGTAAAAAAAGGTGTTTTTTTAAATATAATTTTGTGTAAAATATCTTAACTGTTTTATTGACTTTTGTCGACGATTTCAAAATAATATGTCTTTCTTTAAATAAATTTCTGGCGATAAGTATATGTACGTATAAGAGCAGTATTGCAGGAAAATAAGTGTTATTATCATTTTAAACGTAATTAATCGTTTAACGGCACGTTACTGAAAATACCATTCATTTGAAGAAGGTTATGGAGAAATCTATAATTATACAAATTCAATGTAACCGAATTCACTGGAAAAATTATTACAAAATCAAAGTAGTACCGAGATTTCATAAATTTATACATTTTTTAACTAATGCATTCGATACCTTCAATTTTAAGATTATTGATATATTTGGTTGCAGTCGCCAATACACTAAAATCTACAACAATACCAAGAGAAGAAGCTAAATTCGGCGCAAATCTCAGTAACGTTAACTTTTTCTATACGGCGATTATCTTCCGTTATTGGACAAGAAGCCTAGAAACGTGGTATACAAGTCTACTCTGCTTTATTCATTTACTAATTGTCTTTCAATGATAATTCGACCATTGAATCGTTCGATGCTATTTCTAAGTCTTATTATCATTTGTTGTTTACCGATCGTAATATTTATACATTCATTTTGCAAAACATATTGAAACGACCGACAGCTAAGTAACAAGGAATGAATTAATTAATTATAAGAATCACATGCACGCTCGCACAGAATATGAGCAACTATTGTGACGTTGTATATTTAAAATGACACACAATACACTGTATTATATTATTTGTTATAATTAATAGCTCATTTTTATGGTTTGATAAGGGTTATACATAAAAAAACAATACGTTTCCTAAAAATAAGCTCGTTTAATGAATAATTTGATAGCATAGATTATATATTTCAAATCATTTATTATTCTTATTATTTTTTTTGTTGACGATGTATTTCAATGGAAGGAAAATCTTAAATCATCTGATAAATTGACACTTCGTAAATCATGTGATAAATTATTGCAGTCTTCGCTCAAGACTCGTAGTGACTGGACGTGTTCCCAAACGCTCCGTGCAATACGTGGAAATCTTACTGCTTTGTTTATATACAAGTACTTCAATATTAGAGTAGCCCGATACATAGTTTACCGTAGTGAGCCGTCATGGCTTCACAATCAGGGGGACGAACACAATCAACGATTCCTACGTTTAAAATAGACATACCAAGTAACGGTAGTTATGCAACGGCAGCATCAGTTAAAAGAGAACAAGGAATAATACTTGACTGTGTTGATGATTTAAATCTAAACGACTACATATGTGCCATCGGAAACTTAGCGGGAAAAAAAATGTGTTAAGTGCTTCTAGAATTTCTAATAATCGAATATGTGTGTATGTAGACAGCAAAGAACTTGTGAGTGTGATAACAACAAATCAAAATTGTATAACAATTAACGATAAACAAGTAAATCTTAGACCGCTTATCTCTCGCAATAAAAGGATCATATTTTCTAGCATTCCGACAGAACTTCGAAATTTCGCACTCGAAAACGTACTCATGGAGCTCCGAGTAAAACCTGTATCGATTATTACAACGTTACGAGCCGGCATCAGCAAAGAAGGATATAGCAACGTCGAAAATTTTAGACGACAAATTTATGTGAAACCGGGAGATGTCGGAAACATTCCAGAAGTCTTCAGAATAAATTTCAATAACATGGACTACTACATATTTGCAAGTACAGAAGTATTAAAATGCTTTATATGTAATATAGAAGGACACTTGGCGAGAAATTGCAGTAGCTCCCCGAACACTACTACACATCAGTGAAATCAACAATAGAATGAACAAAACAAATAGTAAACACATTAATGACATCAATAATGTAAGCCCTACGGATAAATATACAGTCAAAAATCTAATAGAAATAAAGGCAGCAGATATCGCACCCAATTTATCATTATCTGAAACATTGAATCAAGAAAAATCAAGAACTCACTCTGTGATAAGCTCAAACGAATCTCAAAGCGATGAACATGCAACCAAAAAAGAAACAAAAACTAATAATATAGAAAAAAAATACAAGTAAGAAAAACAGAAAAGACGCTGATGTAAAAATGAAGTACTAGATATAAATCAACACACAAATAGCAATGATTCACAAAAATTAACACTAACCCAAGTCGATCCACTTGACACAAAACTTAAATCCATAAAAAATTATTTAAACCACGGACACACCTTATTAAACTACGAAACGTACAATTGAAAATTGAATCGTGTAATTTTCAATTCATTTAAATAAAACAAAAACATTATTCGTTCAGTGATTTTTTCAAATAAAATTCTTAAGCGAAATAAAGGATAAGTAATAGATCTGATATCGGTAAAGTTAGAAAATTTCTGAAAATTTTGGTTTTGAAAACTGGTATTTAACTATAAAAGACCGTTTTAATACAGGTATAATTACAGCTATACTTACGTTATTTCTGACCAGCTGTATCTGCAATTATTAAGGGTCTGCGTATGTAATTATTCAAGATACTTTACTTAATAATAATTTCGCAATTTCATTCTCCATAATTAATTATATACATACTAACGAAATAAGTATTGAGATTATTAAACTCGACTCGGTGCCCAAATTTCATATATTTGAAGTAAAAATGCAAGATCTCTAATTAGACGGTGAAATATAAAAATAAGAAATTTCATAAAAAATCTAAAATGAAAATAAATTCCTTTTCTGAAATTTCCCATACACAAATTTTCTAAGGATTTTTTTTGAATGAAATTAAATACTACAAATTAAAAAAGACAATTTTCATAATAACATTTCGTAACCGAACATTTGTAATAATTGATAAATAATTGTTTTTTGAAACAATATTATAACAACGCACAAACTAAAATAATTAACTAATATCACTAACATTTTTAATTATATAATTATAATTTGAATTATACTAGCGAAATTTGATCTAGTACGGATGACAAAACTGAAGCGTTTTTTTTGCTTTCTTAAGAAAATTGGTGTACCTAATTAAATATATGGAAGTAAATATTGTTGTTCTACAAAAATCATATTATTAAGTAAGTTAAAAAGAACATTATTTTTTATTTACTTATGTGATATTTAACTTTTATCTTAATTTGTTATTTGACTTTTATTATTTATTATAATTAATTTATCATTATATAATTAGAGCATATTATGTTAAAACTCATTAACTCAATATATTTAGAAAATATTATCACGAATCATCTATTTTTTTTAAACGAATTTCGTACTTAATTGCAAATTTTTTTCACGTAATATTACATACATATACTAAAAATAATAATAATGAACTTAAGTAAGATGTCCGAAGATTGTCAAAAAAGTTATGTCAGAAGTGGGATTCGAACCCACGCCCACAGAGTGGACTGCGACCTGAGCGCAGCGCCTTAGACCGCTCGGCCATCCTGACTTGACTCCAGCTTCCCGTTATAGGCGCACAAGAATGGAGATAGTAAACTATTTAAATATTACCTAATAATTACTCCGTTGGTACTGAACGCAGCGATGTTTTTGAATATTTTCAATATCCGCATAAGCCATTAGCAATTTTTCAAACGATTCAATGATTTTTAAGGAGATAATTCGACGATATATTTCATATAAATCGTTGGAGCAATATTTGATATTTTTCTGATAAAGAAATCTCCTCTTATTATTATTGTATTTGAGTATTTATTACTCAGCCGTTAGCCCTCCATTTACAATGGAGGTTTGAATTATATTAGAGTATTGCAACTTTTCGGTCCGCGGTATATAAATTAACGTGGTAAGGAAACGTTAACCGAATTTTAAACGTACATAAAGTATCATATTCGTTATTGCGTTAGGGCGTAGTTGCCCAGAGTAGTGCTATACGCGCACATCTCACCGGTAAAATACCGATCTTTTGCGCGCATTCATGCGCGCGCGCGCGTCGCTATCTCGATACGGAAACGACAGATGCCGCGCGCACGCGCACGCGTACACCTCAAGTTCACCAGTAATGTCAGTCTCTATATTACCGCCGGCAGTAAGCGACGATGTTTCCCATGCCGCTGGTCGCCTGCGCGCAGGCAGAGTACGGGCGCACCGCCGGTCGGGCAACAATTTTCATCCATGGTTTCCCCGCGCGATTTATGAATTTTCTCATATCTTATATCATACACACACACACACACACACAGCACACACACACACACACACACACACACACACACACATATAAAAGAGCTGCTGTATAGCTCGATCCCTTGCGTCGCATAATATATCAGAGAAATTTTGCGATCGAGCCTCTGTGATGGTAGAAAATCGTTTCGGAGAGGAGGAAAACTATTCCAATGATGTGTGTGTGTGTGTGCGTGTCTGTAGGATATATATTGTACTGCACGATCGCTTTCACTTCCGCAATATATATGTACATGTATCGGAGTCCGGTTTGCATTTCGTCCGCGTACGAGCAGATATATATATAAAGCGTATGTCTGTGTGTGTGCAGGCATCGCCAATTTCTTGTAACGTCCAATCGACGCGTTCGGCTGCATGGGATCGCGTTAAGCGATATATATATATAATAGTTTATTAATTTATTATACCGGAATATGTAATCGGATGAAAGTGTATACGTGAGAGCGCGCTCGAGCTCGCGGATTGCATAAGTTACGCGGGAGATGAGAGACCAGAGGCGAGCCGGCAAAAAACCGCCCGTCGTCAGGCATATTAAAGGATAATTTATAAATGTGATGTGAATTTAATCATCGCGGGTCTCTCGACGGTGCATGTATTATTGGAGCGTGATCTGTGGAATACGGTCAATGCGAGGATAATATGACTAAAAAATGCGCGGGTCGGCTGGCTGTACAGGTGTATAATAATAATCTCACCGACTCTCGAATATATATATATATTGATATTGCATCGGGTACACGAATTAGGTTATGGTATAGCCTCTATGTGCATAATATAAACACATTCTGTATCATCACCACCCTGAATGATATATATATATATATATATATATATATATATATATATATATATATATATATATGGGGAGATTTTTCAAAGAATTCACATGTCACTGGTGGGAGTTGTTATCCGACGGTTTTTAATGCATTTTCTTTAAGAGGGCGCAACGCATTAGCTTTAAAGATTAATAATTATATCGTTAATAATTATGGTCTGTTAAAAATTTAAATACCATCACTTTTTCTACTTATGTAAATATAAATTATGCTCTTTTCGAGAGGCGTTATGTAAGTAGATATAAATGGGTATACGTGTGTGTGTGTGCCTGTCTGAGTTCATGTACGCAAGGAAAATTTACCCGTCACTTGTATATACAAGCGCTGTATCGTAAATTTTTCTTAATCAGTTCTTTTTTTTCATTCAATTATGATAATGATACGGGTATTTTTGCTATAATGAAAAGTTTATTATTAAATTGAAAATTCTATTTATGCGTCGGCTGATATGTAAATAAAGCGAATTCATAAATGTTTTTATGGTCTTGCGGGCTTTTTATAAATTAATATAAGTATAATAACAGTCGGGTTGTTCTTTTACTATCAAAAATAATGTTGATTTTAATATGCCGGATTTTATGTTTGAGATACTTCGGTGATGATGATACGAAGATGAATAGCTCGGACTCTCATCGTACTTATATCAGTTGATAAAAATAATTGTAAAAACGAATCGACACGTTCGTTAGTTTTATTATTAAATCTGTTTGGAAATGTATGTTAATCAGTTTGAAACGTGTATTTTCAATTTTCATAACCTTTGTCAATTTCCATATACAGTAAATAGTCGATCTGTTGAAAAACTATAATACATCCCTTTGACTCTTGTTGTACTTTTTGCGAGCCAGATTGTCATTTTCCGCTTATAGGGCAAATCCTCGGTGTAGCAGCGGTTGTTGCTCCGTAGTTCGCGCGCAGATTGCAACATTGCCCGAAGCACCCGAATTCGACTTCTGTCGAGCAACTTTACTTTCGGAGCCAGCTTACAAACATTATCAGCTCGATTATTTAATTGTGATGAGGTAAATTTCGGTTAACGAATAATTCGTTAGACGCTGCTTTCTCAAGTGTTTGTATGAACCAAAAAAAAAAAAAAATTCAATCTTCCTATCTAGCGATGCAAATTGAGGAATATTAAAAAGACTTGCGGATTTGCCGTGATTTTGGACAAGAAATAACGCAATGTATAATGGTCGTATAAAAACTTCGAAAACTTCCAATTTCTGCACTAAATTTTCCGATTAATCTAAGCATGAAAATTCACTGGATATACTTTTTCCAAGTTTTTGCATATAGTAAAAAATATCCTACAATATAGACTTTAAAACTTTCTACAAAACTATGTAATCGTTTAAAAGTTTCATTTAAGAAATTTAATTTTCTTGAATTTTACCCACGTACGAGTGTCGTATCTGATAATAGGGAGCTAAGTTATTGTCGATCAAAGCAGAAAAGTCCATTATGGGTTTATAACAGTCGATTACTCGGGAACTAATAATCCAGTGAATATATACTGTGTGTAACATATTACTCGGTGGGTTTAGATGAAAAAAACTTTGTAACGCGATGATGTCGATTGAAAATAAAGTTAATAATGTTTTTATCTAAAAATATTTGGAATATTTGACACAAGTTTGGATACACTGCATGAAGAAATAACAAAGCCAATTACTTTTTCCACCATAAAATCTCCCTAAATCTCCCTAAACACCTTAAAGGTGTTAAATTGTAAGGTTCTGTGATTTATTACTATTTTTTTTTGTTAAGCTTCGGAGGTTTAAAGGTTGAAAGTGCAATATTTCTTCCAATATACTATATAAATCGTTAGTTACTAATAAAACTGACAAATGAAGAGATTATATCAATAAAGTCTATATGTCTAATAATACATCCGATGTATGAAAACATTAGTTTTACTTGGTCCTCGATGCTCCGTCAAACCGTATTTCATCACTCCGGTTTCAAAGTATTCACAAGCTCACTTTATTTTCCATTCGATCTTTTTTATGTCTCCTTCGACGCGGAAATGCAAAAAGTATATATATATATATACATATAAAGTAGGAACGAGGGGGAAAACTTTATATATAAAGAGGAAAAAGATCCCGAAAAGGCAAAGCAGAGCGGGCCACGAACGAATGGAGTGGGTCACTTCTCTCTCCCACTCTCCCCCTTCACACTCTTTCTCTCTCTTCATCTTTCCTTCCCCGTTACATATTTTCGTCACGGTAGAGTCCCTCTCAGCAACCCGCGTTTGACGTTTCTCCTTTGACGTGTCTCGTCACGCGCGCTCCTCCTCCTCCGTATTTCCGCGGGCTTGCATGCAATTTCCAATAATAGATATATATATATATATATATATATATATATATATATATATATAATAGAGTAGAGAGACTGGTCCGGAGAAAAAGAGAGAGAGAGAGGAGAGAGAGAGAGAGCGAAAGTGAGAAGGGTGGAGAAAGGAGACGCACTGTCGCGGAGCGAAAGAGAATCGGAAATTACATATAACCACACTAGATCTCGACAATCCCGGGAGAGGAAAATCGATTATATATACTCGGAAGATCTTCGAGCTATATATATATATATATATATATATATATATATATATATATATATAATCCATGGAACGGTCCCTTAGATGGACCACAAGCGTTCATTAAGGAATTTCAATGACGGGGGAATGGCTTCGACAAAAAAAGTTATATACGAGCGATTTCCCACCCCTTTCCCCCTTTATTTTTAGAGTGATGCGACCTAAAAGGAAATCCGGGTAAAGGAATAATTCCGGCAAGTGCCCGCGCGAGGATCTCCCTATTTCGCTTCGAGCGTTTAAGTTGGATTTCCGACCGGAGAGGTAAGAAATGCGACGACTATATATTTATATTTCGCGTGAGATCGTCAAAAAAGCGATTTTCATCCTTTTTCTTTCAAAACCATTTTAATTATTATGATTCGAAGTCATGATATTTATATTACGAGAGAATTTCATTTAAAAGACTAATTTAAATTTAATTAATCTATAATTAATTTTATTAATTAAATTATTAAAATTGAGTCATCTACTTTTTCTTGAACCTATAATAAACAATTATTTAGGGTATGAACAAAGGATTTAACAACCATTAATTTGGATAAAATTTGAAATTCATCACTTTTGTTAGTGTCTCAGCATTGTACACATTTAACTTTTATTTAGAAACCATAAACTGCGAGTTCAAATCAATAATTAACCATTTATTTACTCAATAAGCGGTACAATTAATATATTTTTATACACACAATTAGATTTAGTCCATTTATGAAACTGCGACTGCTGAATGTATACCACAACACAGAATTTTATGCGCCTCCGTATAGGACAAAAAAAGCTCCCCGGAAGAGCCATTTTTATCAATAGTCGGGGTAGTTCGGGACTGCGTTCTCGTGAATGCAGACGAAATTGGCCCAGGGAACTTTATCTGTATATATATATATGTATATATATGTATCTTTACGCGTGTATGCGTATGCGAGCGCGCCCGTATAAAAGAAGTTCTTCACTCGCCGAGCGCCGAGGCAAAAGGGAGGAAAATGGGCCATTTCGCGGCGTAGTGCGCGAGCGAGCGCGTCCGCGTGCGGGCGGTGGGTGCAGGCTGGAGGGGGGCGGGGCGGGCGGTGGAGTCGACTGGAGACTATACTAAAATATAATAACGGTCGTCGTAAAGAAGTCCCGGCTACCGCCGCAATGATAAGTATGATTACGTGCGCGGCCGTATATAGCGGAATATTTGATTGCCGTTTGATTGTGCTTAGCCTCTTCTTTCCATTCCTGCGGTATAAAAATGAAAACAATGAACGCCGGCGGAGAATTGACGGCCGGGGTCTGCCTCGAGAGAAAACCGTGCATTTTTATGATTTCGATGATGCATTATATATAGTACATCATCAAAAAGTGTATAATAATAATAATAATAATAATTGAAATGTCATTGTCAGTGCACAGTCATATCTACAATTTTCACTACAAAACAACTAAATTGTTGCAGTAAGTAAGAGATAATTTATGAAAGTTCACGAATTCGAAACAAATTTAAGAGACCGTACGTTTTGATACGATCGACTTTCTCAATGTCGTGCACTCAATCATTCTTCGTTTGATTCTTGCGGAACGATGGCTTGGAAATCTTGACTGCCACAATATATCGCGCGCATCGCGTCATTTACAGAACAGCTTCAGTATCCAAAGTTTGAGGTTTTGAGCAATAATTTTGAATCAATCCGTCGATTTGCATATATTCATAGCTGTCCAATAGGAATTTTACAAACAATTTTCGCAAGCCGGAATTTTTCATTTATTTAATCTTGACGACCATTCTCATAGAATATATATAATAAAGAATTATGTCCTAGACTGTATGAGTAGACAACTGATACGATGTATAAATATAATTGTATTTTTCAAATATTCAATTATATTATTATATACATTAGATGCATATAATTTAATATATACAGTGTTACATTATGTAGAGTGTATACCACAGCTCTATTTGGTTTATTTTCCTTTATATCTTAATTTACGAAAGCGGTCAAATAACATATTTTTCTCATATTTATGTATTTTCAAGCATATCAATTCCAGATGTATATATATACCCTAATACGGGATAACCTTCTGCATCTAAATCTATAGTACATTTTCTTTATTATTATCATCTAATGTAGTTAATTTTAATTTACTGAATTTCACTAAGTAATTAATAAAGAAAACCATTCTTTAGAAAGATTTTTTGGAAAAACAAATACGGCATGAAACTAGATTGGTATTTCTCCAATCGCCATAACGCAATTTTTCCTTTCAATATATATATATATATATATATATATATATATATATATATATTACGGTATATGGAATACTCTGGTCGTGTTCTCTTTATTTAACAGCTTGTTTTTATCGAGGCTGATGCTATAAAAACAGAATAGATAAAAACCATCGGTAAATTAAAAACTTGCCTTTGCGAAATGAATTCTATAGCTTATGCATATATATGTATATATATATATATATATATATATATATATATATATATATATATATATATAAAGGGTGCGAGACTATATATTCTATCTTTGCACAACGAGCTACACGCTGATATGCTGATGGAAATATTTCAAAAGAGCTGCGCGCTAATCGTTGGCCGAGGCGCGCGCGAGGTTTTCATCTTCTTGAACTGCAACATTAGCTGAATAACTGAAATTAAATAAGTCCCGATGCCAAAGGAACTCACCAATGATATCTTCAATACATCCCTTTCAACCCATACGCGACTATCAAGGAAAGATCATACTACCCTTCCTAACCATCCTCTTCCAACCCCGAAAAAATTTTAAGCCTTCAGCGAAGCCGAGTCGTAAAAAGGGTTCTCGTATCGTAAAAATCTTTATATATATATGTGTGTGTGTGTGTGTGTGTGTGTGTGTGTGTGTGTGTGTGTGTGTATATATATATATATATATATAAAAGGGCAAGCCCTAATAACGGGGTAAAAAGTCTTTTAAACGACGATCCCATCCATCCATCTATATCTATGTAGTCAACTTCGACAGCTTCGGAAAGCTCGTAAAGGCGAAGAAATCGATATGGCGCAATCTCCACGCGCTTCCCTGACAAAAGCTTTTTAATATATAAAATCACCGGCGCGTAAAAGGCCAATATATATATATATATATATATATATATATATATATATATATATGCAGGGGGGTGGTCGATACACGCGCGCACGTCTATGCAAGCCAGAGCTCACACTCATAAGCACAGGCACACTTACAAAGTTAGTGAATTAAGAAGGTTTTGCGATTATGCCCGTCAAAAAGCAATTTGAATATAAATGATCTCTAATAGTTATATGTAGAATCGTATATATCCTTATTCATAGTTTAAAGGATCATTTTTCGATACTGACGTTTGGAAGTTACACATACGTAGAATGAATTATGTATATATATATATATATATATATATATATATATATATATATATATATATTATATTATATATTTATATGTATCGGAAATTCTCGACCGACCTTCGCTGAATACAGGGATTCCCTCAGCCACTGCATCAGATAGATATACGAAAGTACCATTGTTTGTATTGTCAAGTTGGATCTACAACCAGTTTTTGAAAAATATACGCCATACTTTACTTGCTCGAGCTTTCTGTCCAGATTCGTCTTTACATGAAATTCTTAGATGTCTGCAAGGTGTGTATTTTTTTATTCTGGTTTTTATATATTTATTATTTCGCGATAATAACGCCTATAGCGTCAAAAAAAAAAAACTTCGACTCGTACAATTATGCACGTCTAACGCGTCGCGATAACACGATCGCCTGCGTGACATACGTTCGGACGCTGTCCGAGGACTTTTCAAGGGGCTCGGATTCGAAAATCGGGGTGAAGTCGTCGTTTCCGTAATTTCCGGGAATCAACGGAAGATGCGGTTTGTCGTTAAAGCTTCAACGGATGATCACGAGTACAATTATTTTTGTGTATAAAATAGATACTCCATGCATTTTCAAATGATTATTTTTTTCTTGTTGAAATTGTGTCCACGGTAGGCAAGATTTTTTTTCTTTTTTCAACGATCGCTTAACATTTTATTAACACTTGTCCACTGCTCTATAGGGTTAGTTCAATAGAGAATTTTCTGTTTTTAATAATATTCAAACATTGCAATTCATAGTTAATCGTACCTTTTATATTTATATACATTCCACATTTTTGCAAAGTTTCAAAATAAGTACAGAAAATTTGTCGGGAATACGTTTTTACAATTTCATAGCCAAACTTATAAAACAAATTGATAAAGTTTTCATTCCCGTGCAGTTTGATGATTTTGATGGAAACTTTCCAGGAAATTTGAAAGGGACGTATTGAATTAAAAAGCACCATTCACGAAAATGTTCGATAATTTAATTCTTAATATAATAATATTATATTTAAATGTGGTACTTGTTAGCGAAATTTTTCTTCTTTGTTTCAAATTGATTGGAAAAATCGTGTAATTGTGGATCTGGTTTTAAAGCATTTTTTCCTCGAAGCAGTACTAAAACGGCTTTGTATAGCCAATTTATGCTCTCCTTGTTATGGCAAAATTATTTTCCCTCAAAACACCTTGGATTCGCAATAAATACAAGAAAAAACTTATACATATTTTACCACTTTGACCTAAAAATCGACAAGTTTAACGTGAATTTTCGGTTTCCTCGTTAAAGCACAAAGTCCAATTTATTTGCAATACGTTCATTGATTCTTATCTTGGGAACTGTCTCACGAGGCAAATACATAACCCATTCATCGGTTATGCATGGAATTATATTTCATGATTCTTTTCTACGTTAAAAAAAAAAAAACCAAACTAAATTCTTAAATTAAATACGTTCAAGAAAAAGAAGACCTGTAAAAATCGACAGATCCCCCCATGCCTCCCCAATCCGGTCTATCGGCATCGGCTCCTCTCGATATCCGCGAAGGACGCCCGGCATCGAGACGCGCCATGACGCCGTGGAAACGAGAGCGCGGCAAGTGCAGCGGCTGGCCCTACTTCTCCTTCTCCTCCACCTCCTCCTCCTCCTTTTCCTCGTGTCCCCCGGCGGGAGTCGGGCCCATAACACGCACGACACTTCTCTTAAAACCATGCTGTCCGCGCGTGCGAGCGTGAGGGAGAGAGTGAGAGAGAGAGAGAGAGTGAGAAAGAGAGAGAGAGAGTGGGCGGGTGGGGAGGGGGAGGGAGAGTAAAGTGCAGCAAGCCGAGTGCAAGTGCATATATATATATATATATATGCACTTGGATATAAGTATACAAGTATATACACTCGCCGGCGCGGCGCGGCGCGCAGGAGAAAGGGGACCCCCGGCGACCGCGCGCGTACCAGCGCCGCGATTCCCAGTTTGGGACCCGCTTAGTCTGCCCGTCGCAGTGCGTGACGGACGTTAACGAGTGCGCGGCCGTCGAATTTTGCAAGGAGCGCGCGCCCGCGCGCCGACGACGCCAGCGGCAAGCATTTGACATCGTCATCGTCATGGGACGTCGGGGAAGATCGCTCGAGCCCTCTGGTCGATAGATCTACATATATCTATTTATTTGATATCGTAACGACCGGAGTGTTTGCGGGCGCGCGACCATCGCGCCCTTTTCGGCTGTCCGTAAAGAAGGGCCTCGCGGTATGTGCGTCGGATATAGCAGTTTTTTTACGTAGCGAAGGCTATATATATATATATATATATATATATATATATATAGGTCATCGAAGTTGAGCTGGTCCCGAGGCTTTTTTATAATCGTGGATCGAGCCTCGAACGCATACACACCTATATATAGATATACGGATAAGTAAAGGTCGACAATCGAGGTCCGCCGGCGTCCAAGGCGACCGAACTCCCCCCCCCCCCCACCACCGAGTGAGACCCACAGCTCGCGACCGAGATGGGGGTGACGGGGCCGGCCCTTATCCTGGGCTTCGCTCTCCTGCGTCTGTCGGCGGTCGCCGAGACCGTGGTCGGCGACTCGGTCGTCCAGCGGGTGCCGAGCAACAGCAACAACAACAAACAACAACAGCAGCAGCAGCGGCAGCGACAACGCCGTGGCCGCCCGTCCGCTCGGCGCCCACGCCGACGCCGCGCCCGGGACGCGGCACCCGGCCGGCGGCGGCGGCCCCGGCGGTGGCAAGCCCTTCAGCAAGAACAATCCCGAGCTGGACTGGCGGCAGCAGCTGAGCAGGGCCGCAGCGGAGGAGGAGGCGGCGGCGAGGACGCGCTCGCGCGAGCTCGACCTCGACTTCATGACCGACAAGCTGAACCGTAGCTCCAACAGCATACAGTGGCTGGTCGATCTCTACGATCCGCTCAGGTGGCGAACGGTGCCGGGCGCCGACCTGGCCCGCGGCTGCCGCGGCGACATGCAGCTCTTCGTCGATCAGCTGAGGGACGGCGCCCTGTGGGCGGCCAAACGTAAGTGCACGCGCTCATTTGTTTGTGTGTGTGTGTGTGTGTGTCTGTGTACCTGTGCGTACACGCTCCCGATAATTGTAGATACGTATTTAAAAAAAAAGTATCCTACTTGCCTTCGTTCTAGGAACGTGAAATTATGAATGTGGCGATTGGGTGAAGAGAGCGGGGGGGGGGAGGGGGAGCTAGCAGTTCTTACCTCATAAAAAAAGTATTGATCCAATGTGAATGATTCTTTGAGATATTTCTTACAACCCCGTGAAAACCACTTCTGCCATCGTCTGACATAAAAATTGTATTTATAGAATGTTTGACATAGTTTGAAATCAAAAACATTCGGCTGAAATCTTTAAAAACTAAACCATTAAGATTATTTAAATGAATTTGATATAATTGGAAATTATATAGTAGAACGATTGGAACTACTTAAAATCCTTTGAAATAAATTGAAATGTATTTGAACAGTTTGGCATAATTGCAAGCCTGAAGAAATTGATAGAAATAAATAAATATCACAGTTCAAATCGGTTAAAATCATTTTAAATAATTAATTAAATTTTATATGATTTTAAATCAATTGAAATTATAGTTCAAATTACTGCAAAATTTTTGAAATTATTAATCAATTTGCAATTAATTTAAATAATTTTAAACTAAGTTAAAATCATTTAACGTCCTTTGAAAGAAATTTGAATCGGTGGAAATCAGTAAAAACTACTTGAAATCGTTCGTGATAAATTCAGATTATCTTCAGAATTACTTGAATACGAAATCGTTCAAAAAGCATTGAAATCTTTGAAATAAGCGCAAAGAAATGGAAAATCACTCTATAATATCATTGGGTCGCGCAACGAATGAAAATGTAAGTGTACCGTGGATGCCGCGTGCACAATTCATAGATTAGAAATCGCACGGGAACAACTCGGGGATACGATTTTCATCCTCGCTCTTCACGCGAATAATCGCGCGATTAAGATGTTTTGCAATCTTTCGAAACGGTGTTCCGCATACACAGTTCGTTCGGGACGAAATCGTAAACACGGCGTTAATTGAGCGGCCAGCGGACGGAGATGAAAAAACTGCCGGCTAAAGATTGCACCGGACAAACGCAACTGCCACGGGTGACGGAGTACGCCTGTATACTTAAAGAATTGTAAATCAGCTATATATATATATATATATATATATATATATATATATATATAATGGTATATAAAATAGAACGATTATTTGCTCAAACAATCGAGCGCAAATTAGAAACGTACATAGCGACGCATACATAGTTTCCGAAGGAGTATTTAAAAAACAAAAACAAACAAAAAAATGAGTATAAAAGAATGTGAGCGCTTGAGCGAAATTTCACCACCGTTCGAATTATTAATCGGGATCAAGAGGACGCGCTTTCCCGTGGCACGGTGTACGTACACGGATCACCGCCGCGCGTATGACGATGTCCTCTCCTCTCGTAGCCCAATTCCTTTTTCGTCTCATCGGGCAATATAATTCCCGGGGTATAATAATAATAATAATCATAATAAGAATAATAATGATAATAATAATAATGCAAAAATATTATCGCTTGTGAAAGTTAATAATCGACCGCCCCGGCGTGACGCTAAGGACGTAATAATAATAATGGGTGGATCAATTATTTATTTATTTATTTTTCTTTTTTTTTCTATAAAGCCACACTCCCGAGTAATACAGGCCGAGTTTTTACAAACTCTCGTTAGATCTTCTCACCCTCCCTTTCGTTTTCTCGCATTTCACTAATCTTCTTCCATACCGGGTCCCCGCACCCCACCCCCACCCCAACACGAACCGTTCAAGGACACTAACCACGATTCATCGCGGATTTAACGGCCGTTCAATTATGAAGCCTAAATATGCTTCTCTCTCACCAAGACATATAAATACCATGCCCCACGGCCGAAACCTTCGTCGCGGCGTCGATCTTTCAATAAAACTGAAATGAACGTTTTGAGGGGAAAAAGAAGAAAATTCGTTTGGGCAACGACGTGCTTTCGAACGCTAACCCCCAGCTCCTGAAAATGGCTATACGCCAAAAGCTCGTCGCGCGATGCGCCGATTGCGTGCGCCAAACGAAATCGAGCGCGCCACGCGCATATAACTGCGGGCACCGGTCGCGCATAAACAATTAAAGGCATCGGTAAGGCCATACTACTATACACACACACACGCAAACACGCGCGCACACACACATACTCACACATATATTTATATATATGGTATACGCGCAGAATCGATTTCACTCTCGCCTGCTAGCGATCGCCGCTGCGCGCTGCGTTCCGTTCCTTCCTTCGCGCGCGAACTCTCCTGGGAAAGCGCCTTAAAATCAAGTTTGGCTCGCGCGCCTCTCAGGCGCATGGACGTGCACGTGCGACTGACTCTTGGGGCCTGACGTGCGTGTAGAGCACGTATATGTACAAAGTCGCTGCAGCAACGTCCGCGCGATTGGCGCAAGCACTGGCAAGACCGAAATTGGGACTCTCGCGCAAAACTTTATATATATATATATATATATATATATATATATATATATATATATATACTCCTGATCAATTTGTAATTGCCGGCATGCGCTGCACCTCTCTCGCCAGCCGGTAGAAATATGTTATAAACAGGTACACATTCATACATGCACATATATATATATATATATATATATATATATATATATATACACGAGTATAGTATATAACTTTGTATATTCTCGTTTCTTGCGCAATATATAATACTGGCGGACTTGTTGGAAACACTATAGCTTTTGGTCCCCCCTCCCTCTTGCTTCGTTTTCTTTCATTACGCTACGGCCTTTTTATTAAGATTATTTTTACGGATTCAGCAACACATGTATATAAAGGTTTAAACCTTGTCTGATTTTGCTGTTTACTATGTATATATATATATTAACTATGTTCATGACTTAAGCATGAGTATACGCGAGTAAACCCATACGTGTTCGGTTGAAAACAGCGACGACGCGGTTGTATAACCTAAGTTACTGCATTTGATTTCTCGTGTATTTTTTTGTTTTTTTTTTTTTTTTTTTGGCAAAGTCCAATAAGAAAAAAAAACAGGAAGCCGGTAGAACTTCAATTTCTCTATCGTATAGCGGGCATATATACTTTCTATTTGCTTTGCGATAAATAAAAAATCGAAGTGATGTGGAACGTGAATCAGTTAGCGTCTGAGACTAGAAGATTTGTTATTAATTTTACCATACGAGCTCGTTTGTTCTAGAGTGGAATGAAAAAAATTCTTCTTGGTTGTAAAATTTGCGAATGTTTCTGGAAAATTAAAAAAAAACGATTGGGACATGATAGAACGATCTTCGAAATAACTTGAATGAGAAGATACAGCCTTTCGATATATTAGCGATCAGTTAACGTAACGACGTTGTGCTGTCGAGGGAAACTTTAAAAATGTGACAACAATGTATATCGAGTATAAAAATTTGATATGAAAAAACGAAAGTTATTGGAGCACATGTAAATTTCAAAATGACGGACTAATCGTTCTTTCTATAATGCGGTATGATCAAAGGTAACAAGTTTTAAGGCATTCGAAAATATTTTCAAATTGCTTTACGAGAATTACGGTTTTGGATAGAAACAGTTGTCCTACAACTATATACCTTGATCTTACGAAATCGATAAATTTGCTTTAATATTTTCGAGGACATTTTTTCAATATATGTATATATATATATATATATATATATATATATATATATATATATACATACATACAATTATATGTATAAAATACATATAAATGTAAAATTTGTCCCGTTTACGTTTGTCGAAATCGTAGTGCCCATACGGTTAACGACTCGTTGCGCGGATTATCGCGAATCAACAAACGCGGCCGCGCGAGCGTTGCCCGTTCGAGAACCGGTCCGAGGGGCTCGATATTTTGAACCGGCAGGTAACGAACCTCGCGACCGGGCCCGCGTTCGATATCTCCGCATTCTACCGAGCGCGCGCGCGCGACACCGCTCACCCGCAATTACGTACCGGCTGCCATCTGCGAAGCACCCGGTGCCGCGAGCGAATTCATTCGCTGCGTCGGCCGCGTTTTGCGCGGAGCCGCCCGTTGCCGCGAGTCGCGTTCTCTCCCCTCGGCGATCGCAGAAGCTCGGCCTCGTCGTCGCTCGGGGGGGGGGGGGACGCGCCGCGCGGAGTCGGTGCACGCGCACCGATAACCTTTCTCCGGGAATGGGGAACGGCGGGGCGGGGCGGGGGGTTATATCGGGAATCGCGCCAGCTTCCGGTTCACTGCATTACGAAACTCGCGCGGAGTGCGCGCGGTCTCGCGCGTCGTACATGTAGGCGCGTTTCGTACCCCTCGCGCCGCCCCCCCCCCACCTAATCGGCGTTTGCGCGAATATTGTGTCAGAGACTCCCGCGCGTTCACTCACTCTCTCTTTCTCTCACTCCTCTCTCTTTCATCTGTGTATAAGTATGTATACTTCTCTTGACGAGTGCAATTCTATATTATATATATATATATATATATATATATATATATATATATATATAAACGTTCTAAACGCCGTTACGAAAGTTACGCTCGCGCCGAGGCCGCGCTCTCGCCGCACCGGCCGTATAAGTGCGGTGCGCTTTCGGCGCTCTGCGCGCGGGCGGAGCCCGCCCCTTTTCCAGATTTCCCGACCTCCTTTTTCAAGATCAGAACGCGGGCGCGCGCCGCCGCGACCGCTCAATTTTCACGCGGCGAGCTGTAACTACATAATCGTCGTGGCGGGGCGGGGGTGGGAGCGACGTGTATAATAACGAGGATGCGACTGTGACGCTCATTATACGAGTACGGCATCATACGGGCCATGGACGGTTTTTCGGTATTTTGTGTGTGCGTTTTTTTTTGTATTTTTTTATAGGTTGCGTACGGATCGAAAAATCTTAGTTTTTTGCCACGCCAATCTGTGGCATAATTATGGAATGCTTATATACTTATATCGTGTATTTATGTAATTAATGTAATTTGTCTCGTTTACTAATATAACGATGGTATTTTCCTTTTTTTCGTAAAGGAATATTTTGATCTGAAAAATGTTGGATCTATACCATCTACATAATATTTCTAATGAATCTATTTGTTAAAGCAGTAAGAATGCAATTGATTTCAAGACTAAGTATTGAATTAATAATTGATTGCAAATGATGAAGGATAATTTGCAACGATTTTAATGAATTTCAACTGACTTCGTCTGTTTTGAAATGATTTAAATTACCTCAAATAATATCAAGTAATTTCGCACGATTTCGATCGGCTTTTTATGATTTGAATTGATTTTGAAGATTTGAAATAACTTCAATTAATGTTCAATGATTCGAAGTAGACTTCAATTATGTCGAGCGATTTCAACTGTTTTTGATTTACTTTAAGTCATTTGATCTTGATTAAACGATTATGATTTCCTCGAATTTCAATTTCAAACCATCTCAAATGATTTCAATGTTCTGTTTATGATATTTTTGAAACGATTAGAACAATTTGAAAATAATCAAAACAAAAATTCATTGATTTCAGTGAACCTTTTACATACCCCCCTCCCCCCAGGAATCGCATAAAATTCAATCTCAACTTTTAACGAATGTACGCCATGTCAAAATTGTCACTACTGCAATCGTTTGTGGAAATAATTAATAATCCTCCGAATTTCCATTGAAAATCAAAAGACAGAGGAAGCGGGTGAGGGGGGGGGGAGAAGGCGGGACTTGCGAAATCGTTGGCTCGACCGCGCGACTCTCGTCCGAGAGTCGCACAAATCGCGTTGCCGTATATATCGCGTTTGGAAAGTTTTCGCCGAGCGCGCGGGCAAGGAATGTTCGTTAAATGAATTCATTAACGAGGGGAGGAGGAATTTCAAATAGTCAAATAGTTAAAAATTTCGCAATCCCGAACTATCAAAAACGGGGATCGTGGGGAGTGGGGCGGGCGAGGGGGGACGGAGAGGGGAAAAATTACTTTTCCGCGCAATAATATTTATTTATAATGAAGTTTCTCTCTCCGAGGTTCGCGAGTTTTTGTATTACGTATCTATGTGCTTGTATGTTATAAGCGCATCTTTGCGTGTACGGGAGAAGGAGAGAGAGAGAGAGAGAGAGAGAGAGAGAGAGAGAGAGAGAGAGAGAGAGAACGTAACGCGTCGCTACGGCGAGAACATACACACGGCGTTTAGTTTTTCCACATTTTTTTATCCATGCAATTTTTACGTAAACGTAAGTATAAATTAACTTGGTACCGAATTGTGGTCGAGCAATTGCGCAATATGGATTGTACATGTGCATATAGCTACAGTAAATTCGTGTATCGCTCGACAGATTTATATTTTTTTATTTTTGCGTACATGTAAATAGAGATATAATCTTTTATAAAACTCCATAACCGGGAAATAGTCCGGAATAATCTCTTTAATTTGCGTTTATGCGCGTTTGAAGTTTCGAGAACGAAAATCCAGCAAAAAGAGAAAAAATTCAAAAACGAAAACTTAAAAAAAAAAAAAAAGAACGTAAGACGCGTGGTCTGATTAAACAAAAAAAAAGACAGAGCGCACGTAAGTATTACGGGGGTTCAGCAGTTATCGCGTCATACCCTCAAATAAAGCCTTATGGCTTTACATAAAGCTTACTTAACTCTGGCCCCGCGAAATTGCGGCCGATCTCGCTCTCCTTTTTCCATACATTTATGGATACTATGGATACGTAAAGAGTAGTAAGAAAATACCGCGAGTTTTCGCCGTGCTATCTGTAATGCAGATATATATATATATATATATATATATATATATATATATATATATATATATATATATGAAACTCTGTATATAATATCGCGAAATAAGCCAAGAAACTATTCTAGTTTTTCTCCCGCTCGCGACCGGAATTATGTATACATCTTATATACACATCTCGTGGGAAAGAGCGTTTTATCAAAAAAAAACCCTCCTTGCTCCACTGAAAAACAACTCCAACTGGGAGCCGTGAGGGGAGAAAAAAAAAATGATCCCCCATCATCTCTTCCCCAAAGTCAGTTATTTCACTACCACAACCCTCGTATATATATATGTATATATATATATATATATATATATATATATATATATATATATACCTTGCCGCGTTCTCAAAAACTCGTTCGCGGCGCGAGCAACAAAAAAGAAGTGTTACAACGCATTCAGCATCGGGATCGCGCATGCGAAGAACAGGGACGCTCGAGCTCGCGTTTGTAATGCGGATTTATATATATATATATATATATATATATATATATATATATATATATATATATATATATAGGAGCAACTCCTTTGCACAAACTACGGACAAATATGTACGAGAGAGTGAGACTGAGGTGCATCCTCGCGTACTCTAATTATGCTCTACGTCGAACTCGTCCTCTCTCTGTATACATGCACGCACAGATACATAAATATACACAAATGTATCTTTTGTGTTTTGCCACGAAATTTGTCCGCGATCTCAGAGCTAGAGAGTAATAGAGTGAGAGAGAGAGAGAGAGAGAGAGAGAGAGAGGGGGAGAGAGAGAGAGATAGAGTGAGAGAGAGAGAAGGAGGGTGGGAGGGAGAGGGAGACCCACGAAAAGCGCGCCGGGTCGCTAATGACCGCGCGGTGCCCGCCGCGTAATAAGAGAAAATGCGCGCGCGGGCCGATGTAACGCGAGCGTGGTACGATGGCGGCTGCAGGTACGGTGCTGCGCCGGCCAGTCTATGCAAAATTGCACTTTCTACTCTGCAACTCGCGCGTGCGCGCAGGATCGTTTACGCAACCTGGCAATGAACCTCCACCTTGCGCCCGCGCCCGCCGCAACGCGCCGCCGATTAAAACCGCCCCGGATATGTGTATCTGTATCTATATATGTATGTGTATATATATATATATATATATATATATATATATATATATATATTTATAAACATTCGAGCCGAAAGACTGGCACGGGTCCCAACGTCGAATGCGAGCGAGCGAGAGAGCGAGCACGGGTGTGGCCAATGTTAAGGTCGCTCTGCTGGAAATCGGCGAGGCGGGCAACAGCGAATCATCGAACTGTTTCTTTTTTTTTTGGCGTTCGATTTGGTCAGTCGATTATTTAGGGAATGCTTTTGCCGTCAAAGAGAGGGGTTTTTTTTTTGCAACATGGGCGGAAAATGCGAATTTACAACTACGCGCCAAGAACCACGTATGCCCGAGTGTCCGCAAAGCTCGCGCGAATGGCACGCCCGCGCTGCGAAGGTTATTTTTTACAGCAGCGAGCTTAAAATGCATTCTTACGTCTCTCTATATTTAGGGAGTAAAGTACTACTTTGTCAGCATGAGGGTTGAAATTTGATTTTACGTTCCGCCAGCGTGCATTGCCTCACTAGTTTGTTAAATTAATTAAGACGCAGGCTTTCCTTCCAAAATATGGGGTATATTAGTTGAAAAAAAAATTTTTTTCGTTTATATTTGCTTAAAATGCGTATTTGTAAATGCTAATTACTGTGCCTGTGAGTCGGCAAAAACGATGTAAAGTTACACGGGCTATTTTTTACAACAGTTAGCGTAAATAAGCCACTTTACATCTCTATATTTTTGAAAGGTCCCGCGTATAATATGTGACCTTATACCCTCGGGGGCAATAGTAAATCCACAATGTAGGGAATTTATATTAAAGTACATTGTTAAAAAAAGTAAGATCGTACTTTCTAAATAAGAGCGCATAAAATGTAATATTACACATAATATTGACAAAAATAGTCTTTGCAATATAAGCATCGGATCCAAATTTAGAACCATGTACTATCTTTAGCCGAGAGTCGGCAAAGTCGATGTAAATAGTGCGTCCTTCTACAACAGTATGCATAAAATACAATTTCAAAACCCCTATATTTAGGCAGCAAATGCAACATTTTTGGAATTTTATTTTATATCCTGAGACCGTATTTAACGTGCATAGTGAATAAAATGAATTCTGAAGCATATTGTTTAAAAAAGTAAAATTTTACTCCCTATAAATACAGAGGTGTAGAATTAAATTTTACACTTTGAATTAGATAGTAATAATATTAAGATTAATAGTAAATAATTTGTTATATTATTTAAAACAATATATAAATATTGATATTTTTTTAACAGTTGAGAAATATAGGCTTGTATGATTTATATAAAACGTGCGATTTCTTCTTGATACTTGTACAGATTTCTTTCCTATATTAAAAATATTAAAATTGTACTTGTGTCGACCATTGTAAACTAAACTAGCAAATATTTATTGGCCTTACAGTGTTTATAAAATCATATAATTGTAGCGACTGTCGATCTTTATGATCACCTCCGCAGCATTGTAAATATAAATAATAATACTGAGAAAAGAGTACAAATAATAATAATAAATAAATCAGGTTTAGAAAGTGCGTAATTATTAGCAAACGAATTTAAGCTATTGTCTAATTTATCTAGAATCGTTTTACAAACTAACGATGTCGGCGGAATTGTGGAACATCGATCTTCTGCATTATTCGATCGTTATATACACCGACGTGCGCGCGTAGAAATTGCGAATTTGCACCGTTGCCGCGCATAACTGGCAGTTTTCTCTCTCTCTCTCTCTCTCTCTCTCTCTCTCTTTCTCTCCTAATTTAACACCGCGCGAGTTGATTTATTTTAAATACCGATGCGGCGCGGTGCCGCAATCGCGAAATGTTTCACTGTGCCGTACTGCGGGAGGCCTCTTTACGGCTCTCTTACGAGCCATTATGATCGTTAGTTATTTCTTTTGACTATTAAAAAAGTGAAATTGAGAAGAAAAAAATAAAACGAAGTGGAAAAAAATCACGCGCCGCTTTTACCGCGCGCGAACGGGGCTCCGAACGAAAGGCAAAGTTACTTTTCGCGCGGGCACTCGATATTCGAGGGAAGAGAAATGAAGTAAAGGAGGGATTTTGTTGGAATTTTATGCGGACAGTAGGAAAGCGCGCTAGTATCGCGTATCTTCGCGTTTAATATACAAGCAGAAGAAGATCAATGCTTTTGATTTAGTTTTTTCGTCTCTTTCACAAAGATACGATATATATATATATATATATATATATATATATATATATATATATATAATAGTCAATATTGTTGAAATTAATACAATTTAAACGAAAAATTGATAAAACTGTTTAATTAAAATATAGTTGCATTTGATTTCATCGTCTATGCAAAAATGCCTTTCTCCAAGTTTAACACACTTCGTCGAACAAGTAGTTCTGCTATTAGCGGAACGATCTTCGTACGCGTTGCTCTGCAAAAGAGCAAACTCCGATATGAGAATTTAACTGAGAAATTTCATTATCCTTTATTCCTAATATTTGCTGGTGCTTATACCTCGTACGTTCGCCGTAAATTAATTTTTCAACGACGGCAATGAGTCGAAGCTTAGGAAGATGCTAGATTAGGTCGATTATATCCTCGGCTGAGAAAATTGAATTTCTTAATCCCAGGAGGATTGGTATTTTCAATTTGCACGGCTACCTCGCGATATCTATATATTATATGCATTATGCCCGTACTATGGAGGCAGAATCATTATTTAGCGTGACGAGCGGAAAGTTGCTTTACTCAAATTCACCTGAGAAAATTAACGAATGCTCCGAGGAGAATAGCATAAGTATCAATCGAATAATTTCGCAAAAAGTCACGTCGAAAGTTTTTCCTCGATATTGTTCCAGCGTTACGAATTATTTCCATCTTACACGGCAATGGTATTTATTGCGAACTACGAGTATCATAAAGTACATACAGTGATTTCTCAATTAATTTCTTTAAAAAAAAAAGCTAACTAACATTATTTTTTTGCAAACGATTGCTAAATTTTCAACGATTAAAATGCAATCAAACAGATTTATTCATACTTTCAACATTGACAGAGGTAAATTTTTTATTAACAAATATCATGCATTCATTAATAGAAAATCTATGGTGCAAAATAAAAACGATAACGGAAAAAACGTTATTATGTAGGTACATATATAGAATATATATATATATATATATATATATATATATATATATATATATATAGAATATGTCAATAAATCCTGGTTCCTCGAAAAATCACATCCTCGCACCGTAGCGGCCACTTTCGCACCTCCGTGGGAAAATCGCGTCCGAGCTTCCCATCCGGGGTAAGGTGAACTTCCACACACGCACAAACTCGCACTCTCTCTCTCTCTCTCTCTCCCACACTCGTGCACGCAATCACTCCCCGTCGGCCAGGTGGCAAAATTCGCACGCCGCGCACCGCGGAGGCGGAAGAGAGCACGCGCAAGTTTCGCAGCTAATTTACATGTATATACACATACACGTATTTGCGAACGGATATAAACTAGAATGTAGCACGTTCGGTGATTAGGGTGGGGGAGGCCGGTAGGGGGAGGCTTAGCAGCCGATGGGAGAGATGAGTGCGCGCGAGCTGCTAATCAGCTACCATGGCGCGCAGTGCGCGCCTATACTGCTTATAATTGAACGCGCTGTATTCGTATATATATATATATATATATATATATATATATATATCATATCATATCATATCATATCATATCATATCATATCATATCCTATCATACTCATACTAATTTATAAAGACAAAGCGTATTTTCGTTTGTACACGATAACCGAAAAAACTACTGAACCGATTGTTCTGAAATTTGATATATAGATTCTATATTATCTTGGGAAGAACATAGGCTATGTTTTTTTATTGAAAATCATTTTACTTTCATCAATAAATTAAGTTAACAGTTTTAGCAGTCAGTTTCAACGGCCACTAGGTGATGTCTTGAATCACGAACATCAACGCAAATTAGTCAGCTTAAAGTATTAATACCAGGTCAGCTCAGATGAATGATCATGTCCAGCTTTGAGATTCATATCCTGAATAAGGTGTGACGTGTTAGTCAGTGTTACTCTTTTTGTTCTGCAGGTGAATCTGACACTACTCTCACACCTTATTGATATCTTTTTTTTATCAATTTTATTTTTTCTTATCTATCTGTCCTCTGTCTTGCCCTGAGTCTCTCTGTCATCATATCCTCTGTCTTACTCTGTCTCTTTCTGTCATCATATTCTACCTCCACAACACAAAACTGTCTATAGCAGTCGTCCTGAGACATGTCCTATCGTTCAGACATGATACTGTCCGTAAAATATTGTATAAAATGGTCGGTGGAATATTGACTATTTGAAGTGGACGCTGCTTTGAAGCAGTTTTTTATACAGAAGCAACGATAAGTCAATTAAGGCAGATTATTTATAGTAATATAAATTTTTAAATATATAGTGTACTTTTTACTTCGATATTATTGAACTGTTTAAAAAATCGGTTAAATTATTATCTCGGGCAAAGCCGAGACGGGGGATGCTACTATATATATATATATATTTCTTACGGGAATAAGGCTCGGGACCTTTTGCGAAACGCGTATTGGCAGCGCCGGCGACTGTTTTCCGGATTGAGGGATCTTGGCCGCCGGCTAATTAAGCGGGCGCGCGTTCGTTGACTTGATTACGATGGATGCGTAACAAGAGATACGGAAGGTTTTCTCCATTCTCCGACCTTGGATGATTTTTCTTGTTTCCTTAAGAGATTCCCTACAAGTAGTATTTAAAGATGATGAGCGAGAGGCGAAGATAATAAAAAAAAAAAAAAGAAAAGAATATTTTCATCCCTCTAGAATATGATTTTCGCGAATGTATTTCTTTCCCAATTTCACGAGTAATACCAACGATTTGCCCTCCGTAATTTATATTTTCTTAATTTATTTGCAATATTGTCGTAATATATTCACTGCCAAATTTGAAATTTTATTTTGCCAAATTTGCAATAATTTTATCGGGAATATAATAGAGCATTTATCGGTAATTAGTGGAAATAGTTTTATTGATTGTCGGTTTTTAATTAGGTCAATTTGTGTTTGGATAAATTATGGCCGCCATTCTCTAATTAATCTCGAGTCGCTTACGAACTATTTACACTCAATAATAAATCAAATATCAAAATAAATCAACATTGAAAAACAATTTTTGCTTGATTGAAATTAATAGCCACCGTATATATTGCAGAAATTTTTCAAATGTTTGAAATACTTTAATTGCTGTTTAACTAAGGGAATGGATTTTTTTCTTTTTAAGAAATCGTTAATTCAACTCGGATATAATGAAACCACGGCAATAAGTAAAATAATTTTGACAATAAATCGGATTTGATATTTCAAATTAATTTAGAATCGTATGAAACCGCTTGTCTTTGGACAAATTTCACATTCGTTTAAAAGGCCAAAAAGTATTTCAATTCTATAGAATGCTTCAGACGAATTCAACAAAATTTGTTTTGATGATCAGAATGACTTCGAATGATTTTTAGCCTCGAAGCACTTCGCAGGATGTGCGTTCATACAATGGCAAGCTCATACTATGTTCCCGAACTGAATACTATATATATATATATATATATATATGATCAATAATAAAATAATATTTTGTAAATTTAGAAAGGAATGGACTTGTGGTGAATGGAGTGCAATAGGTATATTAATACGTATATTATATTTGTTTTCGTTAAATTTATTGAAATATTTTAGCTGCATTATGCATTACGTGTGAGTTACATTTTGTCGGTTCACAGTATCTGGAATCGGAACATCGTCATCGAACATATTTAGTATAAAATTAACCTATTTTTTTATTATTATTTTCGATGTATACAATGAGTCTGACCATTTAATACGGGCAGGTATATCGATCTGAGTGTATATACGAACCCGGATGATTCTGCATCCGTCGCTTCCTCGCCCTTTGCGATATATGGGGGAGGGGGAGGGGGCAGGGCTTTAAAAACATTCCGGTTTCATACGCGAGCGCGTCAAGGCCCGCTCCCCGTCCTCGTTAACCAACTTAATTCACTTTGCCAAGATGCAATAAATCAATCCTCACCCTGCATCGCCTGAGCTGGAGCGGAGGTGCGTAAATTTCAGGCCGGTGCAGCAGTCCATCGACTCGCGGATTGTGCGCGCGTGTCGATCGATAACGATGCGTCGCAACTGAGCACAAATTCTTGATCAAATAACGTTCGCCCAGCCATCATTGATAGTCCTCGTAATACCAAGTTCGAGCAATTGCGGGCAGTTTTAAGCGGCGCGCTTGCCGTTTGTATAGACGGTCCGTCGTGCTCGCGCACGAGTCGTTCGCTCGATAGAAAGTGACCCGGTATAATCCCGGGGTTCGCTTCGACGTATTTACGTGCGTCCGTTACAGATAAAATTTTAGCTCGTCAAGAGCTATACGGTTACGCTCTGAAATTTTAAGCTATTCCTATGTGCTAAGAAACTTTGTTTTCACTTTTTATTGCGGTATATATTGTACTGAAATGAGTATAGGATAAATTTAATTTGATGATTTTAAATATAATTTGTTTACATTCCAATTGATATTATAATAATCTTTCTGTTTATTATATTCAAGTCTTTTATACTAAAATTACTGACGTGTATGGTGTATATATATAATATAAAGAAAAGTGGCAGCATTAATGAATAGTTCAATGATTAGGATTTTATATGTATTATGAGTAGAAACAACAAAGTAAATTTAATTGATGTGGTTGATTAAAATTATACCGAATGCATCAATGCTACACAATTACTTTAGTGATAAATATAAAATTTATTCACAGTTTCTATATTGAAATAAAATAATGCGATAACGGTTAATGGTCGCCGCTGCCAAGATTTCGTTTATGGATGAAAAACCAACGGCTACATATGTTTATGCCAGTTTCTGAACTGACTAATAATCGATCCATTAACTATTTATACAATAATTTACAGTGCTTTTTTACCTTTTTTACCGTGAGAAGGGGCCAAATAAATCGAGTGTCTTAAAATGCTGGCATAAAAATATATACGAACTTGTTTTTAATTTCATCAATAAAGAAATATTTCGTTATTTGGACAGCGGTGATCATTATAACTAGTCACAGACAAGTAAAAACTCATCCCATATGAACGATATTTTTCTGGATGACCAATTCGTTCTAGCGATCTTGAATCAAAACTTATGGAATCTATATAATATCGACGAACACGGCTCAATCTCTCTCTCTCTCTCTCTCTCTCTCTCTCTCTCTCTATATATATATATATATATATATATATATATATATATATATATATATATATATAGTAGAAAGGTACGACAAGAGCGATGTCACCACCACAGCCCTGAGCGAGAAGTTCGACAATTAAGCCATCCCCAATCCTTCTTGCCGTTTCAGTGTCCGACGCGAGCGGCCGCTATTCCTCCCAATACCACTTCGGCAATGGTTTCTGGCTTGGCTCGAGCAGCCTGTGCCGCGAACTGAACGGCACTGGCGTGGGAGGGGCGCGTCACCTCAACGACAGCATGCCGCCCTTCGTCGTGCAGTTCTACGTAAGCCGCATGTTCTTCATGCTGCCCAGCGATGTCGAGACAACGGTGAGTACTACATCTATCTATCTATCTATTTCTCCATCTATCTATCTATCTATCTATCTATATATATATACTGAAATATACTGAGACCTTTTTCCGACCATCACCTTCGTATATCCTGTACAGAAAATCTAATAAATTGTGGATCAGCCTGTATGTGAGTAAACGAAAGTGCAATAAGTTTTTTTGTTTTATATATCATATTCCATGTCTAAATAATAAATAATAATATTAATAAATAAGAATAGATAATTAATTTTATGAAATAGAAGAGAACTGGTATGTTTTTTTGAATTTTTATTCTCTGGCAATGAAAGAGACTGATTTTCGATTTATATTTCACGATTAAATATATCATATGTAATTAACCATGTAAAAATTAGTCCGGTCTTCTATGATTTTTTATAAAAATACTGAATAAATTTTCAACAAATTACGTTAGTCTGGAATCTGCGAAAATCCTTTGTACCCTGTCGATCATTTGACTGATCTAAGTTATCTGCTAGATTCCAGTTTTTAGGATTAGAATATCCGAATAACTTCTGCACATAACTGAATATTATACTCAGTTATAGACGACTTTCTAAAAGAGAATTCTTTTTCATAGCTACTAGTCACTCTATTCGCCAAAAATCTGACCAGAGTTTGACAATGTTCTTCCACGGTGAGATTAACTGCCAATACTGTAGAAATCGACCATTATCGAACTCTTTGCCAATCTGATAGTTAGGGATATTAATCAAGAGCTCAAATCCGTTAAAAAATCACCTGATTGTACTTTGCCAATTTTTTCGACATTCTTACCTCACACTCTTGTAGCTTAACATCTGAAGTATTACGCTATGTTTATGGTTTTCGGTCATATAGCAAATTAGTCTGAAAGAAGCACCATTAATGCGCTCTGACTGTCTTAACGTATTTAGATGTTTCCATCTATTTTTAGATCCATGGCTTTCTGAGCTGACGGACAAATAGCCATTAGTTCAGCTTGTAATAGGATTGATTATTACATATCATTACTACATATTTGGTATATACAGGTTACCATTTTTTCTCTATATGGAAAATCCTTTGCAAAAGTACATCTATTTTACCACTTTTTATTTTATTTATAAGTTCATCAATATTTCAATATTAGGATATCTAAATCCTTCAATATCAGATATTGATTATCTATTCTCTGATTAACAATGATCCTTCCTAGCACGGTATGGCACAACTAAACATTGCAGATAACTAGAAAAGAAAGATTTCTATCTTAATGGTGTTCCACCAATTTCATGTTCTCATCTAGTATAATCTTCAAACTGTAACAGAGAACATCATCTAATTATCAGTTTGCCAATCTGTTTTCTGTGTCTATCACCACCTTTAAATCTTCTGCGCTGAAACTTAAAACAGTGAGATAACCTTAAATTCCTTGCCAGTTGTACGCTCCACCATACCCCGCTGTTGAATATCTGCAATATAAAAAGGCAGTACAGGACTTCAGTGTCCGAACTGTATCTTCGAACAACCAAAATTCGTGGATCAAAGAGATACTTGTGCGGAGATTAGCCATATTCTTCTACATAATAGTAAGAGTTCCTTTGATGTACAGCAAATTGCTTTTAGATCAATGATTAAAAAGAAGTCAATATTTACGATTGCTTCTAATCTTCCATAGCGAGATTGAGACCAATGAATTTAAAATTAATTCTAATTATAGTAGAGTCGATCGTCTTCTGTCGTTTCACGGCGAACCAATCAGCAATATTAAATTTTGAGCTGGCTGTTATCCCATTCGATACAAATCATAGCGTGAGCATGGTATGCATGATTGATACATTGCAATTGAAGGAGACTATCTCGCGGTCTTCTGGAGTTTTTGATACTCTCAGTTTCGCTCTTCTAAGGAAAAATTCTTGTCGATCCGAACATCCGGAGGTAACCCTTATTTACCCTGATACTTCCCATCTCTAGAATTGGTTCCCGAGACTAGGCAGCCATTAGCAAGAGTCCTAATTATACACTAAGTAACAAATGTTTAAATATGTGCAAACTAACATACTCGTTTCGACTACTAGTGGCAGAAGCGCCCTGCTTTGAAACCTTACGAAGCACGAGATAATTATAATTAACAGTATTATTTTTTGTAAATAATATATTAGATATTTTAAATTCAAACCTGTCAATTAAAAAAAAAATTTTGTAATGTTCTGTACCTTTTTGGCTATAAAAAAATAATCTCTTACTCTTTCAAAGCGCTATCTCTTTATATAATATGAGATAAGGTAATGAATATATATGCAATCGATTACCTTGGTGTAATTGCACAATCACTTATATATATATATATATATATATATATATATATATATATACATGCGGATTCGGCGTAAAAGTGAAACTAATACCGGATATTGGCGAGCCTGGTGCAGAAGGCGATATATCTCGATCCGGGAGTTCAATAAAATAAAAAAAAATAAAAAACCCCCAGCCTGACGGTCGCGCGAGCACAGCCGGAAGGCTGGCGAAACGATAAGCTTATTATTGGCACCGATTCGGTAACTAAGTGCCGAGGCACGACAAAATGACCAGGACTTAGGTTAATTATTCCTTACATTCCGTTTCGCCATATTTGTCGCAATGCCACCGTCGCGCTTCCCTCCACCGGGGTTTGCTCAACGCTTCCGCCGAACGGTCAGAGACCTCTCCCTGCCTTCCCCCTTCCGCCATCACAGCCCATTAGCGCAAATATACATCCAATCTTTTTAACGCCGGCGATCCTCTCCTCCTCTCTTCCCGTGCGAAAAACTGACGACGGAGCTCCTCGACGATGCCCCCCCCCTGACGGCATTCACGATTACCCG